>CAWUFW010008951.1:600000-832986 GCA_963921515.1 Calotriton arnoldi | reverse complement strand
CCATGCATTCAAGATGAATATCATCGATAAGAACAATGATAACTTAATAACATTCATCTAGATATCTACAAGACCCAATTTATCTTCAATACACCTTGGCATATATATATATAAAAAACATATTTAAACTTTACAGAAACACACAGTCACTGGATGATGTCATCAGCGATGTCATCAGTGATTTCATTTGAGATGTCATGAGTGATGTCATCAGTGATGTCACTGACCATGTCATGAGTGATGTAATACGTGACATCATCAGCAGTGCATTGCGGGGGCGTGAGTTATAGTTAGATCAACTGACTATAACAGCCGAATTTCTCTGGTTTTGTACGAGTGAAATGTCCAACTAACTATAACGTCCCTGAAACCTGTGGTTATTTTCAGTGAATTTCTGCGGTTTTTTAAATGCTAATTTCTAACTATAACGTCCCTGAAACCTCTGGTTTTTTCAGTGAATTTCAAAGGTTTTTTAACTGCTAATTCCTAACTATAACGTCCATGAAACCTCTGTTTTTTTCAGTGAATATATATATATATTCACTGAAAAAACCATAGGTTTTAGGGACAGTTATAGTTAGTTGGACATTGCACTCGTACAAAACCCGTGAAATTCCCCCGTTATAGTTAGTTCAGGTAACTATAACTCACGCCCCCGCAATGCACTGCTGATGACGTCACATATTACATCATTCATGACATGGTCAGTGACATCACTGATGACATCACTGATGACATCTCAAATGACATCACTGTTGACATCATCCAGTGACTGTGTGTTTCTGTAAAGTTTAAATATGTTTAATATATATAGGGAAAGGCGTATTGAAGAATGAGTGGGTGTATAAGTGTCTGAATGGATGATTTAGTAGGTGCGTGACTAACTCTATAAGTGAGTGATTAAACGTATTTTACTGAATGCATGGGTTAGTGACTAAACTGGGTGAATGTCTGTATCCATCTGTCTGTTGCTGTGTAAGTGGCTGCATGGGTTTGTGAATAGCTACATGAGTGTCTATATGAGTTATTGATTGGTTGTCTGAGTATCTGTATGGGTGCCTGAGTGTTTGTGTGGGTGGGGTGTGTGTGACTCTGTGCATAGATGTCTGAGTGGGTGATTCACTGGGTGGATGGTTTCAAGAGTGCATCTGTGATAGACTGTATGGGTGGGTAAGTGTGTGTAAGAGTGTGTTAGTGAGTGAATGTATGTCCCAGTGGTACATGTGTGAGTAACTACATATGTGAAAGGCAGTATATATGTGTGTTGGAGTATATAAATAGCTAGAAAGCGAGAGTGTGTGATTGTGAGAGTGACTGTATGGATGAGTGTGTGCTTGTATCAGAGATTGTATAAGAGCGTAAGAATGTGCTAGTATTTGTATGAGTAAGTGAGCTGGTGTGTGTATAACTGTATAGGTGAGTAAATGGGTATGTGCTTAATTTTTTGCATGACTGACTAGGTGTGTGAGTACCTCTATGGATGAGTGGCGGTGTGTGAGTGTTTATATAGGTGTATGAGTGCATATAATAGTCCTGTACTGAGTGACTATAAGTATGAGTGACTGTACGGGTGAGTGAGTAGATGTGTGTGTGTAGACCTAAGAATCAGTGAGTGTGTATATAGTAATTGGTGTTGGAGTGTCTATGGTTTTGACAATGGCAGTCTGTAATTTACAGTGGGTGTATCAAAAGTTATATTAGAGTGTGAGAAGATGCATCAAATTATCACATGGATGATGTCATCAGTGATGTCATTTGAGATGTCATCAGTGATGTCATCAGTGATGTCACTGACCATGTCATCAGTGACGTAATATGTGACGTCATCAGCAGTGCATTGCGGGTGCGCGAGTTATAGTTACCTGAACTAACTATAACGGGGGAATTTCACGGGTTTTGTACGAGTGCAATGTCCAACTAACTATAACTGTCACTAAAACCTATGGTTTTTTCAGTGAATTTGTAAGGTTTTTTAAATGCTAATTTCTAACTATAACGTGCCTGAAACCTATGGTTTTTTCAGTGAATTTCAAAGGTTTTTTAAATGCTAATTCCTAACTATAACATGTCTGAAACCTATGGTTTTTTTCAGTGAATTTCAAAGGTTTTGTAAATGACAATTTTTAAATGTATTAATTGTTATATTTATTTTTTGATACTGATTTACTACATTTTTTTAAACTATTTATTTTTAGATATTTTATTTTTTTAAATACATTGTAATTACATTATAAATTACATTACAAAATATACTTTCTCAGAATGAATTACTTTAGTTTAAATACTTTGCAAATAGGCAAAAAAAGTTTAAGTACAGTAGTTACAGTTGTTGCAATGGGCAACACAATTTCAAACACAATGCAACATTGAGCTCAATGTGAATTTCAAGTTAAATGCAATTAGTTACTTTATGGATTACTTTTCTAACCACAGGACTGGATCCTAGATTCAGTCCTGGGACATCTCCTGTAAACAGTTGAGTAAAAGCGTTTTGGTTACAGTAGTGATTTTTAAGGAATATTATTGTATTTTAAAAGTTGACACTTAGAAACTTTTTCACATAGAATCACCAATGTTATCCTATGGGAGGAAATTCACTTAGCAGCTAAGTAGTGTTATCGTTACTTTTTCTTACTCAGTGGTGGATCCTGGATCCAGCACTGGTGCATCTCCTGTAAACAGTTGAAAGAATGCGTTTAAGTTATACAGGCGATTTTTAAGGAATATTTGTAGTTTGTGAAAATCGACACTTTGAAACTTTTCTGGTGAAAACCAGACAATGGATTCCTATGGAAGGAAATACAAGTTACTGGTAAGTACGGTTAGAATTACTTTTCAGGGTCAGTGCTGGGCTAAAAGATGCAGCACTGGGTTCTCTCCTAATAACAGGTGAGTAAATCGGAATTCGTAGTTCGGCTGATTTTAGAGGAATATTATAAAGTTCCAAAACTCCACACACAGAAGAATTTCCAAGTGAAACCAGTCAATGTTAGCCTATGGAAGGAAATTCAAGTTACTGGTGAGTACGGTTAAAATTACTTTTCAGGATCAGTACTGGGCTCAAAGATGCAGCACTGAGGTCTCTCCTGATAACCGGTGAGTAAATCGGAATTCGTAGTTCGGCTGATTTTAGAGGAATATTTGTATGTTTCAAAAATCGACACTTAGAAACTTTTTCAGCAAAAAGCAGGCAATGATATCCTATGGAAGGAAATTCAAGTTACTGGTAAATACGGTTAAAATTACTTTTCAGGATCAGTACTGGGCTCAAAGATGCAGCACTGAGGTCTCTCCTGATAACAGGTGAGTAAATCGGAATTCGTAGTTCGGCTGATTTTAGAGGAATATTATAAAGTTCCAAAACTCCACACTTAGAAGAATTTCCAAGTGAAACCAGTCAATGTTAGCCTATGGAAGGAAATTCAAGTTACTGGTAAGTACGGTTAAAATTACTTTTCAGGATCAGTACTGGGCTCAAAGATGCAGCACTGAGGTCTCTCCTGATAACCGGTGAGTAAAGCGGAATTCGTAGTTCGGCTGATTTTAGAGGAATATTTGTATGTTTCAAAAATCGACACTTAGAAACTTTTTCAGCAAAAAGCAGGCAATGATATCCTATGGAAGGAAATTCAAGTTACTGGTAAGTACGGTTAAAATTACTTTTCAGGATCAGTACTGGGCTCAAAGATGCAGCACTGAGGTCTCTCCTGATAACAGGTGAGTAAATCGGAATTCGTAGTTCGGCTGATTTTAGAGGAATATTATAAAGTTCCAAGACTCCACACTTAGAAGAATTTCCAAGTGAGACCAGTCAATGTTAGCCTATGGAAGGAAATTCAAGTTACTGGTAAGTACGGTTAAAATTACTTTTCAAGATCAGTACAGGGCTCAAAGATGCAGCACTGAGGTCTCTCCTGATAACAGGTGAGTAAATCGGAATTCGTAGTTCGGCTGATTTTAGAGGAATATTTGCACAATGGTGAAGGAAGGTGGTGGGGCCTGAAGTGACATGTCTGCAAACACGCCCTGTGGCGCGTTTTAAGTTGGAGAATTAATTCCTCCTCAATCCCGAGGATCCCTAGGGGCCAACTGGCCCACCAGATACCTCCAGTATGCGCCAGAGAGCTGCGTTGCAGAGAGGTGTTCAGAGGCCACGCCCCTTTTTACAACACTCTGCAACGCAGCTCCGTGGCGCTTACTGGAGGTACCTGGTGGGCTAGTTGGCCCCCAGGGACCCTCCGGATTGAAGAGGATTTAATTCCCCATCTTAAAACGTGCCACGGGGCCTGTTTGCACACATGTCACCTGAAGCCACGCCCCCTCCCTTCACCACTGTGCAAACACGACCCGTGGCGCATTTTAAGTTGGGGGATTAAGTTCCCTTGAATACTGAGGGTCCCTGGAGTCCAACTAGCCCACCATGTACCTCCAAAAAGCGCCACAGAGTTGCGTTGCAGAGAGGTGTAAAAAGGGGCGTGGCCTCTGTACACCTCTCTGCAACGCAGCCCCCTGGCGCATACCGGAGGTTCCTGGTGGACTAGTTGGCCCCAGGGGACCCCCAGTATTCAAGGGGAATTACTTCCCTTCTTAAAACGCACCAGGGGCGCGTTTGCAGACTGCTGCAGGGAGGGGGCGGGGCCTCCGGCACGATGCCGTCTTTTTTTATTGTTTTTGCTTTTTTCTGCCCAGGGGGTCCTTGTGGGACCCCCTGAGCAGACCTAGGGGGTCAGGGTGTTTCTACCCTGCCCCCTTTGTGCGTTTTGCGCACTTGTTTCTTGTGTTTTTTTTTTTAATCAGCGGGATCCGCGCACCCTAAGCGCATCCCGCCGATTTAAAAAAGAAAATGCTTTTTCTGCCCAGGGGTCCTTGTGGGACCCCTGAGCAGACCTAGGGGGTCAGGGTGTTTCTACCCTGCCCCCTTTTGTGCTTTGCGCACTTGTTTCTGTCCCTCGGTTCTACCGAGGGACAAAATGGCTGCCAACACTTCCTGATTTGGAGTGTTGACAGCCACTTGACAGCCAATTAGCATGCAGCTCGTGATCGGGAGGGTACGCGGACCCTACTCGGCCATAGATATATATGTGACTTTACTTTTGATTTTCTCAGGAACTACAGAACGGATTTACACCATTTAAGCAAAAGGCACAACACTGAACCAAGGGCTACCTCTTTGCCAAATTTGGTGTAATTCCGTTCAGCAGTTCGGGCTGTAGCCACGATGAACGGTTCCTATGGAAAAATGAATGGGGAAAACGTGTTTTGGGACCCCCCTTTTTTCTCGGCCCCCGCTTGATGAATCACCCCGAGACTTTCAGGATAGGAGCGGACCGGAGCGCCCCAACAAGTTGGAAGCTTTCGCGAAGATTCGTCAACCGGCACCAACGTTATTTCAAATAGAATGTTGCGGATTTCCTATGGAAAATAGGTCCTAACTATAACTATCTACTGGCGACCGCCAGTAGATAATATATATATATATATATATATATTCACTGAAAAAACCATAGGTTTTAGGGACAGTTATAGTTAATTGGACATTGCACTCGTACAAAACCCGTGAAATTCCCCCGTTATAGTTAGTTAAGCTAACTATAACTCGCGCCCCCGCAATGCACTGCTGATGACGTCACATATTACATCACTCATGACATGGTCAGTGACATCACTGATGACATCACTGATGACATCTCAAATGACATCACTGATGACATCATCCAGTGACTGTGTTTCTGTAAAGTTTAAATATTTTTAATATATATAGGGAAAGGCGTATTGAAGAATGAGTGGGTGTATAAGTGTCTGTATGGATGATTTAGTAGGTGCGTGACTAACTCTATAAGTGAGTGATTAAACGTATCTTACTGAATGCATGGGTTAGTGACTAAACTGGGTGAATGTCTGTATCCGTCTGTCTATTGCTGTGTAAGTGGCTGCATGGGTTTGTGAATAGCTACATGAGTGTCTATATGAGTTATTGATTGGTTGTCTGAGTATCTGTATGGGTGCCTGAGTGTTTGTGTGGGTGGGGTGTGTGCGACTCTGTGCATAGATGTGTGAGTGGGTGATTCACTGGGTGGATGGTTTCAAGAGTGCATCTGTGATAGACTGTATGGGTGGGTAAGTGTGTGTAAGAGTGTGTTAGTGAGTGAATGTATGTCCCAGTGGTACATGTGTGAGTAACTACATATGTGAAAGGCAGTGTATATATGTGTATTGGAGTATATAAATAGCTATAAGCGAGAGTGTGTGATTGTGAGAGTGACTGTATGGATGAGTGTGTTCTTGTATCAGTGATTGTATAAGAGCGTAAGAATGTGCTAGTATTTGTATGAGTAAGTGAGCTGGTGGGTGTATAACTGTATAGGTGAGTAAATGGCAGTGTGTTTAATTATTTGCATGACTGACTAGGTTTGTGAGTACCTCTATGGATTAGTGGCGGTGTTTGAGTCTCTATATAGGAGTATGAGTGCATATGATAGTCCTGTACTGAGTGACCATAAGTATGAGTGACTGTACGGGTGAGTGAGTGGATGTGTGTGTAGACCTAAGAATCAGTGAGTGGGTATGTAGTTATTGGTGTTGGAGTGTCTATGGTTTTGCGAATGGCAGTCTGTAATTTAGAGTGAGTGTATCAAAGGTTATATTAGGGTGTGAGGAGGTGCATCAGATTATCACGTGTATGATGTCATCAGTGATGTCATCAGTGATGTCATTTGAGATGTCATCAGTGATGTCATCAGTGATGTCGCTGACCATGTCATGAGTGATGTAATATGTGACGTCATCAGCAGTGCATTGCGGGGGCGCGAGTTATAGTTAGCTGAACTAACTATAACGGGGAATTTCACGGGTTTTGTACGAGTGCAATGTCCAACTAACTATAACTGTCCCTAAAACCTATGTTTTTTTCAGTGAATTTGTAAGGTTTTTAAATGCTAATTTCTAACTATAACGTGCCTGAAACCTATGGTTTTTTCAGTGAATTTCAAAGGTTTTTTAAATGCTAATTCCTAACTATAACATGTCTGAAACCTATGGTTTTTTTCAGTGAATTTCAAAGGTTTTGTAAATGACAATCTTTAAATGTATTAATTGTTATATTTTTTTTTGATACTGATTTACTACATTTTTTAAACTATTTATTTTTACATATTTTATTTTTTAAATTACATTGTAATTACATTATACATTACATTACAAAATATACTTTCTCAGAATGAATTACTTTAGTTTAAATACTTTGCAAATAGGCAATAGACTTTTAAGTACAGTAGTTACAGTTGTTGCAACGGGCAACACAATTTCAAACACAATGCAACATTGAGCTCAATGTGAATTTCTAGTTAAATGCAATTAGTTACTTTATGGATTACTTTTCTAACCACAGGACTGGATCCTTGATTCAGTCCTGGGACATCTCCTGTAAACAGTTGAGTAAAACCGTTTTGGTTACAGTAGTGATTTTTAAGGAATATTATTGTATTTTAAAAGTTGACACAAACTTTTTCACATAGAATCACCAATGTTATCCTATGGGAGGAAATTCACTTAGCAGGTAAGTAGTGTTATCGTTACTTTTTCTTACTCAGTGGTGGATCCTGGATCCAGCACTGGTGCATCTCCTGTAAACAGTTGAAAGAATGCGTTTAAGTCATACAGGAGATTTTTAAGGAATATTTGTAATTTGTGAAAATCGACACTTTGAAACTTTTCTACTGAAAACCAGACAATGGATTCCAATGGAAGGAAATACAAGTTACTGGTAAGTACAGTTAGAATTACTTTTCAGGGTCAGTGCTGGGCTAAAAGATGCAGCACTGGGTTCTCTCCTAATAACAGGTGAGTAAATCGGAATTCGTAGTTCGGCTGATTTTAGAGGAATATTATAAAGTTCCAAAACTCCACACACAGAAGAATTTCCAAGTGAAACCAGTCAATGTTAGCCTATGGAAGGAAATTCAAGTTACTGGTGAGTACGGTTAAAATTACTTTTCAGGATCAGTACTGGGCTCAAAGATGCAGCACTGAGGTCTCTCCTGATAACCGGTGAGTAAATCGGAATTCGTAGTTCGGCTGATTTTAGAGGAATATTTGTATGTTTCAAAAATCGACACTTAGAAACTTTTTCAGCAAAAAGCAGGCAATGATATCCTATGGAAGGAAATTCAAGTTACTGGTAAATACGGTTAAAATTACTTTTCAGGATCAGTACTGGGCTCAAAGATGCAGCACTGAGGTCTCTCCTGATAACAGGTGAGTAAATCGGAATTCGTAGTTCGGCTGATTTTAGAGGAATATTATAAAGTTCCAAAACTCCACACTTAGAAGAATTTCCAAGTGAAACCAGTCAATGTTAGCCTATGGAAGGCAATTCAAGTTACTGGTAAGTACGGTTAAAATTACTTTTCAGGATCAGTACTGAGCTCAAAGATGCAGCACTGAGGTCTCTCCTGATAACCGGTGAGTAAATCGGAATTCGTAGTTCGGCTGATTTTAGAGGAATATTTGTATGTTTCAAAAATCGACACTTAGAAACTTTTTCAGCAAAAAACAGGCAATGATATCCTATGGAAGGAAATTCAAGTTACTGGTAAGTACGGTTAAAATTACTTTTCAGGATCAGTACTGGGCTCAAAGATGCAGCACTGAGGTCTCTCCTGATAACAGGTGAGTAAATCGGAATTCAGTAGTTCGGCTGATTTTAGAGGAATATTATAAAGTTCCAAGACTCCACACTTAGAAGAATTTCCAAGTGAGACCAGTCAATGTTAGCCTATGGAAGGAAATTCAAGTTACTGGTAAGTACGGTTAAAATTACTTTTCAGGATCAGTACTGGGCTCAAAGATGCAGCACTGAGGTCTCTCCTGATAACAGGTGAGTAAATCGGAATTCGTAGTTCGGCTGATTTTAGAGGAATATTTGCACAATGGTGAAGGAAGGGGTGGGGCCTGAAGTGACATGTCTGCAAACACGCCCTGTGGCGCGTTTTAAGTTGGAGAATTAATTCCTCCTCAATCCCGAGGGTCCCTAGGGGCCAACTGGCCCACCAGATACCTCCAGTATGCGCCAGAGAGCTGCGTTGCAGAGAGGTGTTCAGAGGCCACGCCCCTTTTTACAACACTCTGCAACGCAGCTCCGTGGCGCTTACTGGAGGTACCTGGTGGGCTAGTTGGCCCCAGGGACCCTCCGGATTGAAGAAGATTTAATTCCCCATCTTAAAACGTGCCACGGGGCCTGTTTGCACACATGTCACCTGAAGCCACGCCCCCTCCCTTCACCACTGTGCAAACACGACCCGTGGCGCATTTTAAGTTGGGGGATTAAGTTCCCTTGAATACTGAGGGTCCCTGGAGTCCAACTAGCCCACCATGTACCTCCAAAAAGCGCCACAGAGTTGGGTTGCAGAGAGGTGTAAAAAGGGGCGTGGCCTCTGTACACCTCTCTGCAACGCAGCCCCCTGGCGCATACCGGAGGTTCCTGGTGGACTAGTTGGCCCCCAGGGACCCCCAGTATTCAAGGGGAATTACTTCCCCTTCTTAAAACGCACCAGGGGGCGCGTTTGCAGACTGCTGCAGGGAGGGGGCGGGGCCTCCGGCACAATGCCGTCTTTTTTTATTTTTTTGCTTTTTTCTGCCCAGGGGGTCCTTGTGGGACCCCCTGAGGCAGACCTAGAGGTCAGGGTGTTTCTACCCTGCCCCCTTTGTGCGTTTTGCGCACTTGTTTCTTGTGTTTTTTTTTTTTAATCAGCGGGATCCGCGCACCCTAAGCGCATCCCGACGATTTAAAAAAAAAAAATGCTTTTTCTGCCCAGGGGTCCTTGTGGGACCCCTGAGCAGACCTAGGAGGTCAGGGTGTTTCTACCCTGCCCCCTTTGTGCGTTTTGCGCACTAGTTTCTTGTGTTTTTTTTTTAATCGGCGGGATCCGCGCACCCTAAGCGCATCCCGCCGTTTAAAAAATGCTTTTCTGCCTACGGGGTCCTTGTGGGACCCCTGAGCAGACCTAGGGGGTCAGGGTGTTTCTACCCTGCCCCTTTTGCGCTTTGCGCACTTGTTTCTGTCCCTCGGTTCTACCGAGGGACAAAATGGCTGCCAACACTTCCTGATTTGGAGTGTTGACAGCCACTTGACAACCAATTAGCATGCAGCTCGTGATCGGGAGGGTACGCGGACCCTACTCGGCCATAGATATATATGTGACTTTACTTTTGATTTTCTCAGGAACTACAGAACGGATTTACACCATTTAAGCAAAAGGCACGACACTGAACCAAGGGCTACCTCTTTGCCAAATTTGGTGTAAT
The DNA here is from genome assembly GCA_963921515.1 of Calotriton arnoldi. Lineage (NCBI taxonomy): Eukaryota > Metazoa > Chordata > Amphibia > Caudata > Salamandridae > Calotriton > Calotriton arnoldi. Next base: position 822,684 of record CAWUFW010008951.1, on the reverse strand, counting down.
TCCGTTCAGCAGTTCGGGCTGTAGCCACGATGAACGGTTCCTATGGAAAAATGAATGGGGAAAACGTGTTTTGGGACCCCCCTTTTTTCTCGGCCCCCGCTTGACGAATCACCCCGAGACTTTCAGGATAGGAGCGGACCGGAGCGCCCCAACAAGTTGGAAGCTTTCGCGAAGATTCGTCAACCGGCACCAACGTTATTTCAAATAGAATGTTGCGGATTTCTATGGAAAATAGGTCCTAACTATAACTATCTACTGGCGACCGCCAGTAGATAATATATATATATATATATATATTCACTGAAAAAACCATAGGTTTTGGGACAGTTATAGTTAGTTGGACATTGCACTCGTACAAAACCCGTGAAATTCCCCCGTTATAGTTAGTTAAGCTAACTATAACTCGCGCCCCACAATGCACTGCTGATGACGTCACATATTACATCACTCATGACATGGTCAGTGACATCACTGATGACATCACTGATGACATCTCAAATGACATCACTGATGACATCATCCAGTGACTGTGTGTTTCTGTAAAGTTTAAATATTTTTAATATATATAGGGAAAGGCGTATTGAAGAATGAGTGGGTGTATAAGTGTCTGTATGGATGATTTAGTAGGTGCGTGACTAACTCTATAAGTGAGTGATTAAACGTATCTTACTGAATGCATGGGTTAGTGACTAAACTGGGTGAATGTCTGTATCCGTCTGTCTATTGCTGTGTAAGTGGCTGCATGGGTTTGTGAATAGCTACATGAGTGTCTATATGAGTTATTGATTGGTTGTCTGAGTATCTGTATGGGTGCCTGAGTGTTTGTGTGGGTGGGGTGTGTGCGACTCTGTGCATAGATGTGTGAGTGGGTGATTCACTGGGTGGATGGTTTCAAGAGTGCATCTGTGATAGACTGTATGGGTGGGTAAGTGTGTGTAAGAGTGTGTTAATGAGTGAATGTATGTCCCAGTGGTACATGTGTGAGTAACTACATATGTGAAAGGCAGTGTATATATGTGTATTGGAGTATATAAATAGCTATAAGCGAGAGTGTGTGATTGTGAGAGTGACTGTATGGATGAGTGTGTTCTTGTATCAGTGATTGTATAAGAGCGTAAGAATGTGCTAGTATTTGTATGAGTAAGTGAGCTGGTGGGTGTATAACTGTATAGGTGAGTAAATGGCAGTGTGTTTAATTATTTGCATGACTGACTAGGTTTGTGAGTACCTCTATGGATTAGTGGCGGTGTTTGAGTCTCTATATAGGAGTATGAGTGCATATGATAGTCCTGTACTGAGTGACCATAAGTATGAGTGACTGTACGGGTGAGTGAGTGGATGTGTGTGTAGACCTAAGAATCAGTGAGTGGGTATGTAGTTATTGGTGTTGGAGTGTCTATGGTTTTGCGAATGGCAGTCTGTAATTTAGAGTGAGTGTATCAAAGGTTATATTAGGGTGTGAGGAGGTGCATCAGATTATCACGTGTATGATGTCATCAGTGATGTCATCAGTGATGTCATTTGAGATGTCATCAGTGATGTCATCAGTGATGTCGCTGACCATGTCATGAGTGATGTAATATGTGACGTCATCAGCAGTGCATTGCGGGGCGCGAGTTATAGTTAGCTGAACTAACTATAACGGGGGAATTTCACGGGTTTTGTACGAGTGCAATGTCCAACTAACTATAACTGTCCCTAAAACCTATGTTTTTTTCAGTGAATTTGTAAGGTTTTTAAATGCTAATTTCTAACTATAACGTGCCTGAAACCTATGGTTTTTTCAGTGAATTTCAAAGGTTTTTTAAATGCTAATTCCTAACTATAACATGTCTGAAACCTATGGTTTTTTTCAGTGAATTTCAAAGGTTTTGTAAATGACAATCTTTAAATGTATTAATTGTTATATTTTTTTTTTGATACTGATTTACTACATTTTTTTAAACTATTTATTTTTACATATTTTATTTTTTAAATTACATTGTAATTACATTATACATTACATTACAAAATATACTTTCTCAGAATGAATTACTTTAGTTTAAATACTTTGCAAATAGGCAATAGACTTTTAAGTACAGTAGTTACAGTTGTTGCAACGGGCAACACAATTTCAAACACAATGCAACATTGAGCTCAGTGTGGATTTCTAGTTAAATGCAATTAGTTACTTTATGGATTACTTTTCTAACCACAGGACTGGATCCTAGATTCAGTCCTGGGACATCTCCTGTAAACAGTTGAGTAAAAACGTTTTGGTTACAGTAGTGATTTTTAAGGAATATTATTGTATTTTAAAAGTTGACACAAACTTTTTCACATAGAATCACCAATGTTATCCTATGGGAGGAAATTCACTTAGCAGGTAAGTAGTGTTATCGTTACTTTTTCTTACTCAGTGGTGGATCCTGGATCCAGCACTGGTGCATCTCCTGTAAACAGTTGAAAGAATGCGTTTAAGTCATACAGGAGATTTTTAAGGAATATTTGTAGTTTGTGAAAATCGACACTTTGAAACTTTTCTACTGAAAACCAGACAATGGATTCCAATGGAAGGAAATACAAGTTACTGGTAAGTACAGTTAGAATTACTTTTCAGGGTCAGTGCTGGGCTAAAAGATGCAGCACTGGGTTCTCTCCTGATAACAGGTGAGTAAATCGGAATTCGTAGTTCGGCTGATTTTAGAGGAATATGATAAAGTTCCAAAACTCCACACACAGAAGAATTTCCAAGTGAAACCAGTCAATGTTAGCCTATGGAAGGAAATTCAAGTTACTGGTAAATACGGTTAAAATTACTTTTCAGGATCAGTACTGGGCTCAAAGATGCAGCACTGAGGTCTCTCCTGATAACCGGTGACTAAATCGGAATTCGTAGTTCGGCTGATTTTAGAGGAATATTATAAAGTTCCGAAACTCCACACTTAAAAGAATTTCCCAGTGAAACCAGTCAATGTTAGCCTATGGAAGGAAATTCAAGTTACTGGTAAGTACGGTTAAAATTACTTTTCAGGATCAGTACTGGGCTCAAAGATGCAGCACTGAGGTCTCTCCTGATAACCGGTGAGTAAATCGGAATTCGTAGTTCGGCTGATTTTAGAGGAATATTTGTATGTTTCAAAAATCGACACAAACTTTTTCAGCAAAAAGCAGGCAATGATATCCTATGGAAGGAAATTCAAGTTACTGGTAAGTACGGTTAAAATTACTTTTCAGGATCAGTACTGGGCTCAAAGATGCAGCACTGAGGTCTCTCCTGATAACAGGTGAGTAAATCGGAATTCGTAGTTCGGCTGATTTTAGAGGAATATTATAAAGTTCCAAAACTCCACACTTAGAAGAATTTCCAAGTGAAACCAGTCAATGTTAGCCTATGGAAGGAAATTCAAGTTACTGGTAAGTACGGTTAAAATTACTTTTCAGGATCAGTACTGGGCTCAAAGATGCAGCACTGAGGTCTCTCCTGATAACCGGTGAGTAAATCGGAATTCGTAGTTCGGCTGATTTTAGAGGAATATTTGACACAGAAACTTTTTCAGGAAAAAGCAGGCAATGATATCCTATGGAAGGAAGTTCAAGTTACTGGTAAGTACGGTTAAAATTACTTTTCAGGATCAGTACTGGGCTCAAAGATGCAGCACTGAGGTCTCTCCTGATAACAGGTGAGTAAATCGGAATTCGTAGTTCGGCTGATTTTGGAGGAATATTATAAAGTTCCAAAACTCCACACTTAGAAGAATTTCCAAGTGAAACCAGTCAATGTTAGCCTATGGAAGGAAATTCAAGTTACTGGTAAGTACGGTTAAAATTACTTTTCAGGATCAGTACTGGGCTCAAAGATGCAGCACTGAGGTCTCTCCTGATAACCGGTGAGTAAATCGGAATTCGTAGTTCGGCTGATTTTAGAGGAATATTTGACACAAGAAACTTTTTCAGCAAAAAGCAGGCAATGATATCCTATGGAAGGAAATTCAAGTTACTGGTAAGTACGGTTAAAATTACTTTTCAGGATCAGTACTGGGCTCAAAGATGCAGCACTGAGGTCTCTCCTGATAACCGGTGAGTAAATCGGAATTCGTAGTTCGGCTGATTTTAGAGGAATATTTGCACAATGGTGAAGGAAGGGGTGGGGCCTGAAGTGACATGTCTGCAAACATGCCCTGTGGTGCGTTTTAAGTTGGAGAATTAATTCCTCCTCAATCCCGAGGGTCCCTAGGGGCCAACTGGCCCACCAGATACCTCCAGTATGCGCCAGAGAGCTGCTTTGCAGAGAGGTGTTCAGAGGCCACGCCCCTTTTTACAACACTCTGCAATGCAGCTCCGTGGCGCTTACTGGAGGTACCTGGTGGGCTAGTTGGCCCCCAGGGACCCTCAGGATTGAAGAGGATTTAATTCCCCATCTTAAAACGCGCCACGGGGCCTGTTTGCACACATGTCACCTGAGGCCACGCCCCCTCCCTTCACCACTGTGCAAACGCGCCCCGTGGCGCGTTTTAAGTTGGGGGATTAAGTCCCCTTGAAAACTGAGGGTCCCTGGAGTCCAACTAGCCCACCATGTACCTCCAAAAAGCGCCACAGAGCTGCGTTGCAGAGAGGTGTAAAAGGGGCATGGCCTCTGTACACCTCTCTGCAACGCAGGCCCTGGCGCATACCGGAGGTTCCTGGTGGGCTAGTTGGCCCCAGGGACCCCCAGTATTCAATGGGAATTACTTCCCCTTCTTAAACGCGCCAGGGGCGCATTTGCAGACTGCTGCAGGGAGGGGGCGGGGCCTTCGGCACGATGCCGGTCTTTTTTTTTCTTTGCTTTTTTCTGCCCAGGGGGACCTTGTGGGACCCCCTGAGCAGACCTAGGGGGTCAGGGTGTTTCTACCCTGCCCCCTTTGTGCGTTTTGCGCACTTGTTTCTTGTGTTTTTTTTTTTTTAATCGTCGGGATCCGCGCACCCTAAGTGCATCCCGCCGATTAAAAAAAAAAAAAAAAATGCTTTTTTCTGCCCAGGGGGTCCTTGTGGGACCCCTGAGCAGACCTAGGGGGTCAGGGTGTTTCTACCCTGCCCCCTTTTTTTGTTTTGCGCACTTGTTTTACTGCTTTCTTGTTCCTCGGTTCTACCGAGGAACAAGATGGCTGCCAACATTTCCTGGTTTGGAGTGTTGAAAGCCAATTAGCATGCAGCTCGTGGTCGGGAGGGTGCGCGGATCCACCGCGGCCATAGATATCGAAACTTTTATTTTGGATTTTCTCAGCAACTACTTAACGGATTTACACCATTTTTAAAATGGGTGCTTTCTGAACCAAGCACTACCGTTTTGCCAAATGTGGTGTAATTCCGTTCAGCAATTTTGCTGTAGCCTTGCATAAAGTTTCCTATGGGAAATTGATTTTTTCACTCTTATTTTTTGACTTTCTCCGCAAGTACTGAACGGATTTACACCATTTTAAAAAAGGTCGCTTTCTGAACCAAGCGCTACCTTTTTGCCAAATTTGGTGTAATTCCATTCAGCAGTTCGGGCTGTAGCCGTGGCTAAAATTTCCTATGGGAATTAACATGGAGAAAACACGTTTTGGGACCCCCCTTTTTTCTCGGCCCCCGCTTGATGAATCACCCCGACACTTTTAAGAGAGGAGCGGACCGGAGCGCCCCACTAGTTTTGAAAATTTCGCGATGATTCGTCAGACGACGCCAAAGTTATTGGGAATAGAATGTTACGGATTTCCTATGGATAATAGGTCCTAACTATAACTATCTACTGGCGACCGCCAGTAGATAATATATATATATATATATATTCACTGAAAAAACCATAGGTTTCAGACACGTTATAGTTAGAAATTAGCATTTAAAAAACCTTTGAAATTCACAGAAAAATCCATAGGTTTTAGGGACAGGTATAGTTAGTTGGACATTTCACTCGTACAAAACCATAGAAATTCCCCCGTTATAGTTAGTTCAGCTAACTATAACTCGCGCCCGCAATGCACTGCTGATGACGTCACATATTACATCACTCATGACATGGTCAGTGACATCACTGATGACATCACTGATGACATCTCAAATGACATCACTGATGACATCATCCAGTGACTGTGTGTTTCTGTAAAGTTTAAATATGTTTAATATATATAGGGAAAGGCGTGTTGAAGAATGAGTGGGTGTATAAGTGTCTGAATGGATGATTTAGTACGTGAGTGACTGACTCTACAAGTGAGTGATTAAATGTATCTTACTGAATGCATGGGTTAGTGACTAAACTGTGTGAATGTCTGTATCCGTCTGTCTGTTGGTTTGTAAGCGGCTGCATGAGCTTTCTGAATAGCTACATGAGTGTCTACATGGGTTATTGATTGATTGTCTGAGTATCTGTATGGGTGCCTGAGTGTTTGTGTGGGTGGGGTGTGTGTGACTCTGTGCATAGATGTGTGAGTTGGTGATTCACTGGGTGCATGGTTTCAAGAGTGCATCTGTGATGGACTGTATGGGTGGGTGAGTGTGTGTATGGGTGTGTTAGTGATTGAATGTATATCTCAGTGGTACATGTGTGAGTAACTACATATGTGAAAGGCAGTATATATGTGTGTTGGAGTATATAAATGGCTATAAGTGAGAGTGTGTGATTGTGAGAGTGGCTGTATGGATGAGTGTGTACTTGTATCAGTGATTGTATAAGAGTGTAAGAATGTGCTAGTATTTGTATGAGTAAGTGAGCTGGTGTGTGTATAACTGTATAGGTGAGTAAATGGGTGTGTGATTAAGTTTTTTGCATGACTGACTAGGTGTGTGAGTACCTCTATGGATGAGTGGCGGTGTGTGAGTGTTTATATAGGTGTATGAGTGCATATGATAGTCCTGTACTGAGTGACTAAGTATGAGTGACTGTACGGGTGAGTGAGTGGATGTGTGTGTAGACCTAAGAATCAGTGAGTGGGTATGTAGTTTTTGGTGTTGGAGTGTCTATGGTTTTGAGAATGGCAGTCTGTAATTTAGAGTGGGTGTATCAAAAGTTATATTAGGGTGTGAGAAGATGCATGAAATTATCACATGGATGATGTCATCAGTGATGTCATTTGAGATGTCATCAGTGATGTCATCAGTCATGTCATTTGAGATGTCATCAGGGATGTCATCAGTGATGTCACTGACCATGTCATGAGTGATGTAATATGTGACGTCATCAGCAGTGCATTGCGGGGGCGCGAGTTATAGTTAGCTGAACTAACTATAACGGGGGAATTTCTATGGTTTTGTACGAGTGAAATGTCCAACTAACTATAACTGTCCCTAAAACCTATGGTTTTTTCAGTGAATTTCAAAGGTTTTTTAAATGCTAATTTCTAACTATAACGTGTCTGAAACCTATGGTTTTTTCAGTGAATTTCAAAGGTTTTTTAAATGCTAATATCTAACTATAACGTGCCTGAAACCTATGATTTTTTAAGTGAATTTCAAAGTTTTTTTTAAATGCTAGTTTCTAACTATGCCTACAGAGGTAGGACAAGTGAAGAAAGAAGAAAAAACGCACAGAAAGAAGCAAAAGATGTGCAGAAAGAACCAACAGAGGAGCAGAAAGAGGCCTTGTTGCAAAATCATCCTGTGCCCACAACTTTTCAGACGGGTTCTGGTGGTAACTGACTCTGACTAACCAGAGCCAGTGCTATGCTAAAAGACACTTAGAATACAGTGAAAACACCTACATACACTAGGGAACACTATGCGTTGGGGTACCCCTGTGATTAGCATGACCTCCTCTGCAAGTCCCTAGTACATAATAGGGCAGGGGATTAAAACTACCTCTTAAAACGCGCTACAGGGCGTGTTTGCACAGTGGTGAAGGAGGGGGGCCTGAGGTGACATGTGTGCAAACGCACCCCGTGGCGTGTTTTAAGTTGCGGGATTAAGTCCCCTTGAATTCTGAGGGTCCCTGGGGCCCAACTAGCCCCCAGGTACCTACAGTTAGGATCACAGAGCTGAGTTGCAGAGAGGCGTTCCGAGGCCACGCACCTTTTTTCACCTCTCTGCAACGCAACTCTGTTGTGCTTACTGAAGGTACCTGGTGGGCTAGTTGGCCCCAGGGTCCCTCAGGATTCAAAGGAATTAATTCCCCAACTTAAAACGCAACACAGGGCGTGTTTGCGCACATGTCACCTGAGGCCCCGCCCCCTCCCTTCACCACTGTGCAAACGCGCCCCGTGGTGCGTTTTAAGTTGGGGGATTAGGTCACCTTGAATCCTGAGGGTCCCTGGGGCCCAACTAGCCCACTAGGTACTTCCAGTAAGCACCACAGGCCTGCGTTGCAACGCCTGTAACAAATTGTGCAGTTGTGTTTAGGTAGTGAAGAGGGTCATGCTGGGGGTAGTGTTTTAGGGTTTAGGGTAGTGCAGTGGTGTTTGTGTAGTGTAGGGGGTCATGCTGGGGGTAGATTTAGGGTTTAGGGTAGTGCAGTGGTGTTTGGGTAGTGTAGGGAGTCGTGCTGGGGGGACTGTTTTAGGGATTAGGGTAGTGCAGTGGTGTTTGGGTAGTGTAGGGGGTCGTGCTGGGGGTAGTGTTTTAGGGTTTAGGGTAGTGCAGTGGTGTTTGGGTAGTGTAGGGGGTCGTGCTGGGGTAGTGATTTAGGGTAGTGCAGTGGTGTTTGGGTAGTGTAGGGGGTACTGCTGGGGGTAGTGTTCTAGGGTTTAGGTTAGTGCAGTGGTGTTTGGGTAGTGTAGGGGTACTGCTGGGGGTAGTGTTTTAGGGTTTAGGGTAGTGCAGTGGTGTTTGTGTAGTGTAGGGGGTAGTGTTTTAGGGTTTAGGGTAGTGCAGTGGTGTTTGTGTAGTGTAGGAGGTCGTGTTTTAGGGTTTAGGGTAGTGCAGTGGTCTTTGGGTAGTGTAGGGAGTCATGCGGGGGTAGTGTTTAGGGTTTAGGGTAGTGTAGAGGGTCATGCGGGGGGTAGTGTTTTAGGGATTAGGCTAGTGCATTGGTGTTTGGGTAGTGTAGGGGGTCATGCGGGGGGTAGTGTTTTAGGGTTTAGGGCAGTGCAGTGGTGTTTGGGTAGTGTAGGGGGTCGTGCTGGGGGGAGTGTTTTAGGGTTTAGGGCAGTGCAGTGGTGTTCGGGTAGTGTAGGGGGTCGTGCTGGGGGGAGTGTTTTAGTGTTTAGGGCAGTGCAGTGGTGTTCGGGTAGTGTAGGGGGTCATGCTGGGGGGAGTGTTTGAGGGTTTAGGGCAGTGCAGTCGTGTTCGGGTAGTATAGGGGGTTGTGATGGGGGTAGTATTTTAGGGTTTAGGGTAGTGCAGTGGTGTTCGGGTAGTGTAGGGGGTCGTGCTGGGGGTAGTGTTCTAGGGTTTAGGGCAGTACAGTGGTGTTTGGGCAGTGTAGGGGGTCATGCTGGGGGTGGTGTTTCAGGGTTTAGGGCAGTGCAGTGGTGTTCGGGCAGTGTAGGGGGTGGTGTTTCAGGTTTAGGGCAGTGCAGTGGTGTTCGGGCAGGGTAGGGGGTCGTGCAGGGTGTGGTGTTTCAGGGTTTAGGGCAGTGGTGTTCGGGCAGTGTAGGGGGTCATGCTGGGGGTGGTGTTTCAGGGTTTGGGGCAGTGCAGTGGTGTTCGAGCAGTAAAGGGGGTCATGCTGGGAGTGGTGTTTCAGGGTTTAGGGCAGTGCAGTGGTGTTCGGGCAGTATAGGGGGCGGTGCAGGGGGTGGTGTTTCAGGGTTTAGGGCAGTGCAGTGGTGTTCGGGCAGTGTAGGGGGTGCTGCAGGGGGTGGTGTTTCAGGGTTTAGGGCAGTGCAGTGGTGTTCGGGCAGTGTAGGGGGTCATGCAGGGGGTGGTGTTTCAGGGTTTAGGGCAGTGCAGTGGTGTTCGGGCAGTGTAGGGGGTCGTGCTGGGGCTGGTGTTTCAGGGTTTAGGGCAGTCCAGTGGTGTACGGGCAGTGTAGGGGGTCGTGCTGGGGCTGGTGTTTCAGGGTTTAGGGCAGTGCAGTGGTGTTCGGGCAGTGTAGGGGGTTGTGCTGTGGCTGGTGTTTCAGGGTTTAGGGCAGTGCAGTGGTGTTCGGGCAGTGTAGGTGGTCGTGCTGGGGCTGGTGTTTCAGGGTTTAGGGCAGTGCAGTGGTGTTCGGGCAGTGTAGGGGGTCATGCTGGGGCTGGTGTTTCAGGGTTTATGGCAGTGCAGTGTTGTTCGGGCAGTGTAGGGGGTCTTGCTGGGGCTGGTGTTTCAGGGTTTAGGGCAGTGCAGTGGTGTTCGGGCAGTGTAGGGGGTCGTGCTGGGGGTGGTGTTTCAGGGTTTAGGGCAGTGCAGTGGTGTTTTGGCAGTGTAGGGGGTCATGCTGGGGCTAGTGTTTCAGGATTTAGGGCAGAGCAATGGTGTTCAGGCAGTGTAGGGGGTTTTGCAGGAGGTGGTGTTTCAGGGTTTAGGGCAGTGCAGTGGTGTTCGTGCAGTGTAGGGGGTGGTGTCTCAGGGTTTAGGGCAGTGGTGTTCAGGCAGTGTAGGGGGTCTTGCTGGGGTTGATGTTTCAGGGTTTAGGGCAGTGCAGTGGTGTTCGGGCAGTGTAGGGGGTCGTGCTGGGGGTGGTGTTTCAGGGTTTAGGGCAGTGCAGTGGTGTTCCAGCAGTGTAGGAGGTCTAGCAGGGGGTGGTGTTTCAGGGTTTAGGGCAGAGCAGTGGTGTTCGGGCAGTGTAGGGGGTCGTGCTGGGGGTGGTGTTTCAGGGTTTAGGGCAGTCAGTGGTGTTCGGGCAGTGTAGGGTGTCGTGCTGAGGGGTGGTGTTTCAGGGTTTAGGGCAGTGCAGTGGTGTTCGGGCAGTGTAGGGGGTCGTGCAGGGGGTGGTGTTTCAGGGTTTAGGGCAGTGCAGTGGTGTTCCAGCAGTGTAGGAGGTCGTGCAGGGGTGGTGTTTCAGGGTTTAGGGCAGTGCAGTGGTGTTCGGGCAGTGTAGGGGGTCGTGCTGGGGGTGGTGTTTCAGGATTTAGGGCAGTGCAGTGGTGTTCAGGCAGTGTAGGGTGTTGTGCTGAGGGGTGGTGTTTCAGGGTTTAGGGCAGTGCAGTGGTGTTCGGGCAGTGTAGGGGGTCGTGCAGGGGGTGGTGTTTCAGGGTTTAGGGCAGTGCAGTGGTGTTTGGGCAGTGTAGGGGGTCGTGCAGGGGGTGGTGTTTCAGGGTTTAGGGCAGTGCAGTGGTGTTCGGCCAGTGTAGGTGGTCTTGCTGGGGGTGGTGTTTCAGGCTTTAGTGCAGTGGTGTTCGGGCAGTGTAGGGGGTCTTGCTGGGGGTGGTGTTTCAGGGTTTAGGGCAGTGCAGTGGTGTTCGGGCAGTGTAGGGGGTCTTGCTGGGGCTGGTGTTTCAGGGTTTAGGGCAGTGCAGTGGTTTTCGGGCAGTGTAGGCGGTCGTGCTGGGGCTGGTGTTTCAGGGTTTAGGGCAGTGCAGTGGTGTTCGGGCAGTGTACGGGGTTGTGCTGGGGCTGGTGTTTCAGGGTTTAGGGCAGTGCAGTGGTGTTCGGGCAGTGTAGGGGGTCATGCTGGGGGTGGTGTTTCAGGGTTTAGGGCAGTGCAGTGGTGTACGGGCAGTGTAGGGGGTCTTGCTGGGGGTGGTGTTTCAGGGTTTAGGGCAGTGCAGGGGTGTTCGGGCAGTGTAGGGGGTCGTGCTGGGGCTGGTGTTTCATGGTTTAGGGCAGTGCAGTGGTGTTCGGGCAGTGTAGTGGGTCGTGCTGGGGGTGGTGTTTCAGGGTTTAGGGCAGTGCAGTGGTGTTCGGGCAGTGTAGGGGGTCATGCAGGGGGTGGTGTTTCAGGGTTTAGGGCAGTGCAGTGGTGTACGGGCAGTGTAGGGGGTCTTGCTGGGGGTGGTGTTTCAGGGTTTAGGGCAGTGGTGTTCGGGCAGTGTAGGGGGTCTTGCTGGGGGTAGTGTTTCGGGGTTTAGGGCAGTGCAGTGGTGTTCGTGCAGTGTAGGGGGTCGTGCTGGGGGTGGTGTTTCAGGGTTTAGGGCAGTGCAGTGGTGTTCGGGCAGTGTAGGGGATCGTGCAGGGGGTGGTGTTTCAGGGTTTAGGGCAGTGCAGTGGTGTTCGGGCAGTGTAGGGGGTCATGCTGGGGGTGGTGTTTCAGGGTTTAGGGCAGTGCAGTGGTGTTCGGGCAGTGTAGGGGGTCGTGCTGGGGGTGGTGTTTCAGGGTTTAGGGCAGTGGTGTTCGGGCAGTGTAGGGGGTCTTGCTGGTGGTGATGTTTCAGGGTTTAGGGCAGGGCAGTGGTGTTCGGGCAGTGTAGGAGGTCTTCCTGGGGGTAGTGTTTCAGGGTTTAGGGCAGTGCAGTGGTGTTCTGGCAGTGTAGGGGTCATGCTGGGGGTGGTGTTTCAGGGTTTAGGGCAGTGCAGTGGTGTTCGGGCAGTGTAGGGGGTCGTGAAGGGGGTGGTGTTTCAGGGTTTAGGGCAGTGCAGTGGTGTTCGGGCAGTGTAGGGGGTCGTGCTAGGGTATGTGTTTCAGGGTTTAGGGCAGTGCAGTGGTGTTCGGGCAGTATAGGGGGTCGTGCTGGGGGTGGTGTTTCAGGGTTTAGGGCAGTGCAGTGGTGTTCGGGCAGTGTAGGGGGTCATGCTGGGGGTGGTGTTTCAGGGTTTAGGGCACTGCAGTGGTGTACGGGCAGTGTAGGGGGTCTTGCCTGGGGTGGTGTTTCAGGGTTTAGGGCAGTGGTATTCGGGCAGTGTAGGGGGTCGTGCTGGGGGTGGTGTTTCAGGGTTTAGGGCAGTGCAGTAGTGTTCGGGCAGTGTAGGGGATCGTGCAGGGGGTGGTGTTTCAGGGTTTAGGGCAGTGCAGTGGTGTTCGGGCAGTGTAGGGGGTCGTGCTGGGGGTGGTGTTTCAGGGTTTAGGGCAGTGCAGTGGTGTTCGGGCAGTGTAGGGGGTCGTGCAGGGGGTGGTGTTTCAGGGTTTAGGGCAGTGCAGTGGTGTTCGGGCAGTGTAGGGGTCGTGCTGGGGCTGGTGTTTCAGGGTTTAGGGCAGTGCAGTGGTGTTTGGGCAGTGTAGGGGGTCTTGCTGGGGGTGGTGTTTCAGGGTTTAGGGCAGTGGTGTTTGGGCAGTGTAGGGGGTCTTGCTGGGGGTGGTGTTTCAGGGTTTAGGGCAGTGCAGTGGTGTTCAGGCAGTGTAGGGGGTCTTGCTGGGGGTAGTGTTTCAGGGTTTAGGGCAGTGCAGTGGTGTTCGTGCAGTGTAGGGGGTCGTGCTGGGGATGGTGTTTCAGGGTTTAGGGCAGTGCAGTGGTGTTCGGGCAGTGTCGGGGGTCGTGCGGGGGTGGTGTTTCAGGGTTTAGGGCAGTGCAGTGGTGTTCGGGCAGTGTAGGTGGTCGTGCTGGGGGTGGTGTTTCAGGGTTTAGGGCAGTGCAGTGGTGTTCGGGCAGTGTAGGGGGTCGTGCTGGGGGTGGTGTTTCAGGGTTTAGGGCAGTGGTGTTTGGGCAGTGTAGGGGGTCTTGCTGGGGGTGATGTTTCAGGGTTTAGGGCAGGGCAGTGGTGTTCTGGCAGTGTAGGAGGTCTTGCTGGGGGTAGTGTTTCAGGGTTTAGGGCAGTGCAGTGGTGTTCGGGCAGTATAGGGGTCATGCTGGGGGTGGTGTTTCAGGGTTTAGGGCAGTGCAGTGGTGTTCGGGCAGTGTAGGGGGTCGTGAAGGGGTGGTGTTTCAGGGTTTAGGGCAGTGCAGTGGTGTTTGGGCAGTGTAGGGGGTCGTCCTGGGGGTAGTGTTTTAGGGTTTAAGGTAGTGCAGTGGTGTTTGTGTAGTGTAGGGGGTCATGCTGGGGGCAGTGTTTTAGGGTTTAGGGTAGTGCAGTGGTGCTTGGGCAGTGTAGGGGGTCGTGCTGGGGGTAGTGTTTTAGGGTTTAGGGTAGTGCAGTGGTGTTTGTGTAGTGTAGGGGGTCATGTTTTAGGGTAGTGCAGTGGTGTTTGGGTAGTGTAGGGGGTCGTGCTGGGGGTAGTGTTTTAGGATTTAGGTTAGTGCAGTGGTGTTGGGGTAGTGTTTTAGGGTTTAGGGAAGTGCAGTGGTGTTTGTGTAGTGTAGGAGGTCATGCTGGGGGTAGTGTTTTAGGGTTTAGGATAGTGCAGTGGTGCTTGTGTAGTGTAGGTGGTCGTGCTGGGGTAGTGTTTTAGGGTTTAGGGTAGTGCAGTGTTGTTCTTGTAGTGTAGGGGGGTCATGTTTTAAGATGCAGCGCTCCAATACCTGACCAGTCTGCACTACATAAAACTGCAAAAAAACAAAAAATAAAAAGTGTTTTGCACACTTTTGTCATTGGGCTATATGTGGGCTACATCTGGGTAATATTTGTGCTACACTTGGGCTCTTTTTTCACTGGTGGCCATCTTGGAAGACTTCTTTGTTATGAAGTTTCCTAATTTCCTCATTTACTGCAGTCTCCTCAGTAGGAAATGCTTTCAGTTTTTTACTTTCATTCCATCAAGAAGGCATTCAGATGTGTCACACATTTGCCATAAATTCAGAATGTTATTACTCTAGTTGTTCATTAGATCACTGTGGTAAAGCTAATGCTCACCAAGGAGTTAACTGGAAGTCTACTGCTGGTATTGAAAGTGATTGTTTCAGTCTGCATGTCAGAATTTTCTAATGAAATAGAAGAGGATTTGAGATCTCACTTAAAACATGCACTAAATTTTCTTTTTGCAGCACTAACCATAATTTCTATGGCAAAATGAACCCCCTCATTTTGTTCCTTTTTAAATTAAATGTTTTAAGTGTTACCAGTTTATTCCAATCAAGATGGCTTCAGGTGTGCCATACTTTTGTCATAAGTAAGGCTGTTAGCACTCTAGTTGTTCTTTAGAACACTCTGGGAAGCTGCAGTAGAACACAAAGGCATCAACTGACAGGCTGCTCCTGTTGAAATATAACAGGAAGATATTTAAGATCTCACTTAAAACATGTCCTAATTTTTCTTTCTACAGCACTAACCATAATTTCTATGGCAAAATGAACCCCCTCATTTTGTTCCTTTTTAAATTAAATGTTTTAAGTGTTACCAGTTTATTCCAATCAAGATGGCTTCAGGTGTGCCATACTTTTGTCATAAGTAAGACTGTTAGCGCTCTAGTTGTTCTTTAGAACACTCTGGGAAGCTGCAGTAGAACACAAAGGCATCAACTGACAGGCTGCTCCTGTTGAAATATAACAGGAAGATATTTGAGATCACACTTGAAACATGTCCTAATTTTTCTTTCTACAGCACTAACCATAATTTCTATGACAAAATGAACCCCATCATTTTGTTCCTTTTTAAATTAAATGTTTTAAGTGTTACCAGTTTATTCCAATCAAGATGGCTTCAGGTGTGCCATACTTTTGTCATAAGTAAGACTGTTAGCGCTCTAGTTGTTCTTTAGAACACTCTGAGAAGCTGCAGTAGAACACAAAGACATCAACTGACAGGCTGCTCCTGTTGAAATATAACAGGAAGATATTTGAGATCACACTTGAAACATGTCCTAATTTTTCTTTCCAGAGCACTAACCATAATTTCTATGACAAGATGAACCCCATCATTTTGTTCCTTTTTAAATTAAATGTTTTAAGTGTTACCAGTTTATTCCAATCAAGATGGCTTCAGGTGTGCCATACTTTTGTCATAAGTAAGGCTGTTAGCACTCTAGTTGTTCTTTAGAACACTCTGGGAAGCTGCAGTAGAACACAAAGGAATCATCTGACAGTCTCTGCCCTTGTTGGATGTACATGTTTTACTGAGAATGTCAGACTTCATTCTCACATGACTGAGAAAGATAATGTGAATTTACAGAAAATATGCTCTCATTTTAGCTTCTGGGGCACCTTCCAAAACTGTATGGGACAAGCATGTGAAAATAGTTTTCTCTCAAACATGATTCATGATATCCCTGCAGAAGGCTTTTCACAGGGTAAAATCACCTTAGAACACACCACAATTCCTGAAATTAGTATGGTACCATCAACAAATGAATTCTAATGTAACTAAAGTCTGTTATCACCCTTTATAGTTCTCCTTTTGGTAACCCTCAAAATCTTCGATTCACTACAATGCATTTCAATGGGGTACTATCATTTATATTGGTCCCAAGATGGCTGCCAGCAATTCCAGGATGAAGTGCTGACAGCCAATCAGATCTCACGATGACATGTGTGGTTAGGCTCCGCCCAGATATATATGTGTTTTTACTTTTGATTTTCTCAGCAACTACTGGACGGATTTACACCATTTAACAAAAAAGGTTCTTTTTGAACCAAGAACTACCTCTTTGCCAAATTTGGTGTAATTCCGTTCAGCAGTTCGGGCTGTAGCCTTGCATAAAGTTTCCTATGGGAAATTGATTTTTGACTCTTATTTTTTTAATTTCTCCGCAACTACTGAACGGATTTACACCATTTAACAAAAAGGGTTCTTTCTGAACCAAGAACTACCTCTTTGCCAAATTTGGTGTAATTCCGTTCAGCAGTTCGGGCTGTAGCCGTGTCTAAAGTTTCCTATGGGAAAATGAATGGGGAAAACACGTTTTGGGACCCCCTTTTTTCTCAGCCCCCGCTTGACGAATCACCCTGAGACTTTCAGGGTAGGAGTGGACCGGAGCGGGCCATAAAGTTTGAAAATGTCGCGAAGATTCGTCAACCGACGCAAGAGTTATTTCAAATAGAAGGTCGCGGATTTCCTATGGGAAATAGGTCCTAACTATAACTATCTACTGGCGACCGCCAGTAGATAATATATATATCAGATTGATGAAGGCTGCTGCGTCAGCCGAAACGCGTCTCTCTTGGCTTCCCGGGCTGAGGACGGTCTGAGGAAATAAAGAAGCTTAAAACCTTGCAGCCTTGTGTGCGTGCTCTCTGTCCTTTTGGAATGGGAGGTGTTTATATATATATATATATATTCACTTAAAAAATCATAGGTTTCAGGCACGTTATAGTTAGAAATTAGCATTTAAAAAACCTTTGAAATTCACTGAAAAAACCATAGGTTTTAGGGACAGTTATAGTTAGTTGGACATTTCACTCGTACAAAACCATAGAAATTCCCCCGTTATAGTTAGTTCAGCTAACTATAACTCGCGCCCCGCAATGCACTGCTGATGACGTCACATATTACATCATTCATGACATGGTCAGTGACATCACTGATGACATCACTGATGACATCTCAAATGACATCACTGATGACATCACTGATGACATCATCCAGTGACTGTGTGTTTCTGTAAAGTTTAAATATGTTTAATATATATAGGGAAAGGCGTATTGAAGAATGAGTGGGTGTATAAGTGTCTGAATGGATGATTTAGTACGTGAGTGACTGACTCTACAAGTGAGTGATTAAATGTATCTTACTGAATGCATGGGTTAGTGACTAAACTGTGTGAATGTCTGTATCCGTCTGTCTGTTGGTTTGTAAGCGGCTGCATGGCTTTCTGAATAGCTACATGAGTGTCTACATGGGTTATTGATTGATTGTCTGAGTATCTGTATGGGTGCCTGAGTGTTTGTGTGGGTGGGGTGTGTGTGACTCTGTGCATAGAAGTGTGAGTTGGTGATTCACTGGGTGCATGGTTTCAAGAGTGCATCTGTGATGGACTGTATGGGTGGGTGAGTGTGTGTATGGGTGTGTTAGTGATTTAATGTATATCTCGGTGGTACATGTGTGAGTAACTACATATGTGAAAGGCAGTATATATGTGTGTTGGAGTATATAAATGGCTATAAGTGAGAGTGTGTGATTGTGAGAGTGGCTGTATGGATGAGTGTGTACTTGTATCAGTGATTGTATAAGAGCGTAAGAATGTGCTAGTATTTGTATGAGTAAGTGAGCTGGTGTGTGTATAACTGTATAGGTGAGTAAATGGGTGTGTGATTAAGTTTTTTGCATGACTGACTAGGTGTGTGAGTACCTCTATGGATGAGTGGCGGTGTGTGAGTGTTTATATAGGTGTATGAGTGCATATGATAGTCCTGTACTGAGTGACTAAGTATGAGTGACTGTACGGGTGAGTGAGTGGATGTGTGTGTAGACCTAAGAATCAGTGAGTGGGTATGTAGTTTTTGGTGTTGGAGTGTCTATGGTTTTGAGAATGGCAGTCTGTAATTTAGAGTGGGTGTATCAAAAGTTATATTAGGGTGTGAGAAGATGCATGAAATTATCACATGGATGATGTCATCAGTGATGTCATTTGAGATGTCATCAGTGATGTCATCAGTGATGTCACTGACCATGTCATGAGTGATGTAATATGTGACGTCATCAGCAGTGCATTGCGGGGCGCGAGTTATAGTTAGCTGAACTAACTATAACGGGGAATTTCTATGGTTTTGTACGAGTGAAATGTCCAACTAACTATAACTGTCCCTAAAACCTATGGTTTTTTCAGTGAATTTCAAAGGTTTTTTAAATGCTAATTTCTAACTATAACGTGCCTGAAACCTATGATTTTTTAAGTGAATTTCAAAGGTTTTTTTAAATGCTAGTTTCTAACTATGCCTACAGAGGTAGGACATGTGAAGAAAGAAGAAAAAACGCACAGAAAGAAGCAAAAGATGTGCAGAAAGAACCAACAGAGGAGCAGAAAGAGGCCTTGTTGCAAAATCATCCTGTGCCCACAACTTTTTCAGACGGGTACTGGTGGTAACTGACTCTGACTAACCAGAGCCAGTGCTATGCTAAAAGACACTTAGAATACAGTGAAAACACCTACATACACTAGGGAACACTATGCGTTGGGGTACCCCTGTGATTAGCATGACCTCCTCTGCAAGTCCCTAGTACATAATAGGGCAGGGGGATTAAAACTACCTCTTAAAACGCGCTACAGGGCGCGTTTGCACAGTGGTGAAGGGAGGGGGGCCTGAGGTGACATGTGTGCAAACGCACCCCGTGGCGCGTTTTAAGTTGCGGGATTAAGTCCCCTTGAATTCTGAGGGTCCCTGGGGCCCAACTAGCCCCCAGGTACCTACAGTTAGGCCCACAGAGCTGAGTTGCAGAGAGGCGTTCCGAGGCCACGCACCTTTTTTCACCTCTCTGCAACGCAACTCTGTTGTGCTTACTGAAGGTACCTGGTGGGCTAGTTGGCCCCCAGGGTCCCTCAGGATTCAAAGGGAATTAATTCCCCAACTTAAAACGCACCACATGGCGTGTTTGCGCACATGTCACCTGAGGCCCCGCCCCCTCCCTTCACCACTGTGCAAACGCGCCCCGTGGTGCGTTTTAAGTTGGGGGATTAGGTCACCTTGAATCCTGAGGGTCCCTGGGGCCCAACTAGCCCACTAGGAACTTCCAGTAAGCACCACAGGCCTGCGTTGCAACGCCTGTAACAAATTGTGCAGTTGTGTTTAGGTAGTGAAGAGGGTCGTGCTGGGGGTAGTGTTTTAGGGTTTAGGGTAGTGCAGTGGTGTTTGTGTAGTGTAGGGGGTCATGCTGGGGGTAGATTTAGGGTTTAGGGTAGTGCAGTGGTGTTTGGGTAGTGTAGGGAGTCGTGCTGGGGGAGTGTTTTAGGGTTTAGGGTAGTGCAGTGGTGTTTGGGTAGTGTAGGGGGTCGTGCTGGGGGTAGTGTTTTAGGGTTTAGGGTAGTGCAGTGGTGTTTGGGTAGTGTAGGGGGTCATGCTGGGGGTAGTGATTTAGGGTAGTGCAGTGGTGTTTGGGTAGTGTAGGGGGTACTGCTGGGGGTAGTGTTTTAGGGTTTAGGTTAGTGCAGTGGTGTTTGGGTAGTGTAGGGGTACTGCTGGGGGTAGTGTTTTAGGGTTTAGGGTAGTGCAGTGGTGTTTGTGTAGTGTAGGGGGTAGTGTTTTAGGGTTTAGGGTAGTGCAGTGGTGTTTGTGTAGTGTAGGAGGTCGTGTTTTAGGGTTTAGGGTAGTGCAGTGGTCTTTGGGTAGTGTAGGGAGTCGTGCGGGGGTAGTGTTTTAGGGTTTAGGGTAGTGTAGTGTAGGGGGTCATGCGGGGGTAGTGTTTTAGGGATTAGGGTAGTGCATTGGTGTTTGGGTAGTGTAGGGGGTCATGCGGGGGGTAGTGTTTTAGGGTTTAGGGCAGTGCAGTGGTGTTTGGGTAGTGTAGGGGGTCGTGCTGGGGGAGTGTTTTAGGGTTTAGGGCAGTGCAGTGGTGTTCGGGTAGTGTAGGGGGTCGTGCTGGGGGGAGTGTTTTAGGGTTTAGGGCAGTGCAGTGGTGTTCGGGTAGTGTAGGGGGTCGTGCTGGGGGAGTGTTTGAGGGTTTAGGGCAGTGCAGTCGTGTTCGGGTAGTGTAGGGCGTTGTGCTGGGGGTAGTATTTTAGGCTTTAGGGTAGTGCAGTGGTGTTCGGGTAGTGTAGGGGGTCGTGCTGGGGGTAGTGTTCTAGGGTTTAGGGCAGTGCAGTGGTGTTTGGGCAGTCTAGGGGGTAATGCTGGGGGTGGTGTTTTAGGGTTTAGGGTAGTGCAGTGGTGTTCGGGTAGTGTAGGGGGTCGTGCTGGGGGTAGTGTTCTAGGGTTTAGGGCAGTGCAGTGGTCTTCGGGCAGTGTAGGGGGTGGTGTTTCAGGGTTTAGGGCAGTGCAGTGGTGTTCGGGCAGTGTAGGGGGTCGTGCAGGGGGTGGTGTTTCAGGGTTTAGGGCAGTGGTGTTCGGGCAGTGTAGGGGGTCGTGCTGGGGGTGGTGTTTCAGGGTTTGGGGCAGTGCAGTGGTGTTCGAGCAGTAAAGGGGGTCGTCCTGGGGGTGGTGTTTCAGGGTTTAGGGCAGTGCAGTGGTGTTCGGGCAGTGTAGGGGGCGGTGCAGGGGTGGTGTTTCAGGGTTTAGGGCAGTGCAGTGGTGTTCGGGCAGTGTAGGGGGTGCTGCAGGGGTGGTGTTTCAGGGTTTAGGGCAGTGCAGTGGTGTTCGGGCAGTGTAGGGGGTCATGCAGGGGGTGGTGTTTCAGGGTTTAGGGCAGTGCAGTGGTGTTCGGGCAGTGTAGGGGGTCATGCTGGGGCTGGTGTTTCAGGGTTTAGGGCAGTACAGTGGTGTTTGGGTAGTGTAAGGGGTTGTCCTGGGGCTGGTGTTTCAGGGTTTAGTGCAGTGCAGTGGTGTTCGGGCAGTGTAGGTGGTCGTGCTGGGGCTGGTGTTTCAGGGTTTAGGGCAGTGCAGTGGTTTTCGGGCAGTGTAGGGGGTCATGCTGGGGCTGGTGTTTCAGGGTTTAGGGCAGTGCAGTGGTGTTCGGGCAGTGTAGGGGGTCTTGCTGGGGCTGGTGTTTCAGAGTCTAGGGCAGTGCAGTGGTGTTCGGGCAGTGTAGGGGGTCTTGCTGGGGCTGGTGTTTCAGGGTTTAGGGCAGTGCAGTGGTTTTCGGGCAGTGTAGGGGGTCGTGCTGGGGGTGGTGTTTCAGGGTTTAGGGCAGTGCAGTGGTGTTTGGGCAGTGTAGGGGGTCATGCTGGGGCTAGTGTTTCAGGATTTAGGGCAGAGCAATGGTGTTCAGGCAGTGTAGGGGTTTTGCTGGAGGTGGTGTTTCAGGGTTTAGGGCAGTGCAGTGGTGTTCGTGCAGTGTAGGGGTGGTGTTTCAGGGTTTAGGGCAGTGGTGTTCAGGCAGTGTAGGGGTCTTGCTGGGGTTGATGTTTCAGGGTTTAGGGCAGTGCAGTGGTGTTCGGGCAGTGTAGGGAGTCGTGCTGGGGGTGGTGTTTCAGGGTTTAGGGCAGTGCAGTGGTGTTCCGGCAGTGTAGGAGGTCGTGCAGGGGGTGGTGTTTCAGGGTTTAGGGCAGTGCAGTGGTGTTCGGGCAGTGTAGGGGGTCGTGCTGGGGGTGGTGTTTCAGGGTTTAGGGCAGTGCAGTGGTGTTCGGGCAGTGTAGGGTGTCGTGCTGAGGGGTGGTGTTTCAGGGTTTAGGGCAGTGCAGTGGTGTTCGGGCAGTGTAGGGGGTCATGCAGGGGGTGGTGTTTCAGGGTTTAGGGCAGTGCAGTGGTGTTTGGGCAGTGTAGGGGGTCATGCAGGGGGTGGTGTTTCAGGGTTTAGGGCAGTGCAGTGGTGTTCGGCCAGTGTAGGTGGTCTTGCTGGGGGTGGTGTTTCAGGCTTTAGTGCAGTGGTGTTTGGGCAGTGTGGGGGGTCTTGCTGGGGGTGGTGTTTCAGGGTTTAGGGCAGTGCAGTGGTGTTCGGGCAGTGTAGGGGGTCTTGCTGGGGCTGGTGTTTCAGGGTAGTGCAGTGGTGTTCGGGCAGTGTAGGGGGTCGTGCTGGGGCTGGTGTTTGAGGGTTTAGGGTAGTGCAGTGGTGTTCGGGCAGTGTAGGGGGTCGTGCTGGGGCTGGTGTTTCAGGGATTAGGGCAGTGCAGTGGTTTTCGGGCAGTGTAGGCGGTCGTGCTGGGGCTGGTGTTTCAGGGTTTAGGGCAGTGCAGTGGTGTTCGGGCAGTGTAGGGGGTCGTGCTGGGGGTGGTGTTTCAGGGTTTAGGGCAGTGCAGTGGTGCTCGGTCAGTGTAGGGGGTCGTGCTGGGGGTGGTGTTTCGGGGTTTAGGGCAGTGCAGTGGTGTTCGGGCAGTGTAGGGGTCGTGCTGGGGCTGGTTTTTCATGGTTTAGGGCAGTGCAGTGGTGTTCGGGCAGTGTAGGGGGTCGTGCTGGGGGTGGTCTTTCAGGGTTTAGGGCAGTGCAGTGGTGTTCGGGCAGTGTAGGGGGTCATGCTGGGGGTGGTGTTTCAGGGTTTAGGGCAGTGCAGTGGTGTACGGGCAGTGTAGGGGGTCTTGCTGGGGGTGGTGTTTCAGGGTTTAGGGCAGTGGTGTTCGTGCAGTGTAGGGGGTCTTGCTGGGGGTAGTGTTTCGGGGTTTAGGGCAGTGCAGTGGTGTTCGTGCAGTGTAGGGGGTCGTGCTGGGGGTGGTGTTTCAGGGTTTAGGGCAGTGCAGTGGTGTTCGGGCAGTGTAGGGGGTCGTGCTGGGGGTGGTGTTTCAGGGTTTAGGGCAGTGGTGTTCGGGCAGTGTAGGGGGTCATGCTGGGGGTGGTGTTTCAGGGTTTAGGGCAGTGCAGTAGTGTTCCGGCAGTGTAGGGGGTCGTGCTGGGGGTGGTGTTTCAGGGTTTAGGGCAGTGGTGTTCGGGCAGTGTAGGGGGTGTGAGAAGTTGGCCTGGCATATGCTGTCCACTATTTATAGTGGGCACCTTGCACCAGTCCAAACAACCCCTTATTGGAGATAGGTTAAAGACAACCTTATTGAAAGCTATCCTAGTGGTAGCTATGGAGAGCAGCCTTCAGGCTAAGTCTTGAAGGAATGTAAAGCAGCTTGTTTTACCAGTCTATAATCTCTTGAGTGACCAAATGAAAGAGCACCACACCAGGTATATATTCAAAATATATGTATTTATTGCTAAACACACCCCTCTAGTCTCTTTATGAGGCTAGAGTTCGAAGTACATAAGTTATAAGTTATTAAATCACAGTAATAGCACAAATATACGTTTGGGCCCTAGGGGCGTACCAAACCATATACCAATAAAGTGGTATGCGAACCACGACTGAACTAGACACTAGGCCTAGAGCCTCTAGAAGTGCTTGGACCACAAGGAACCACCCAAGGTAGTGACACAGGGGACCCACGGGAGACGCGTGCAGTGTAAATACACAACCGCGATACGCCGTTGACTTCTATGGAGAAAGTCGGGATCGGGAAATTAGAGAAAAGGGACACTTTAAAGAGGACTAGGACAAAACCCTTTGAGATCTAGGACTTTGAAGAGTCTCTACCCACGGGAGCACCGGAGTACTCGTGTTACCTCACCCAGGGAAGCCGGGTGCATAGGTGCCTTTCGGGATCGGGTTTCGTCGTCGATTCGAATGGCGATCTGCTGCAAAGTGCTGCTGGCGGCCAAGAGAAAAGTGTCCGGGTGGATCCAAGAGTGGATCGGAGTTCTGAAGAACCTGAAAGCAGAGGGGACAGAGTCTGGGTCACTAGCCAGTGACCAGGAAGGCGATGGACAGATGCCCACCGATGTCGAGTGCTTCAGGTGCATTGACGGTCGTCTTGACTCTTCAGCCACAAGGTCCAGGAGGCGTTGTCGGTGACCAGGAGCAGGATTCAGCCTGGTACACAATGTTTGTCGAGTGCTGAGGTGTCGGCGACCGGATTGGACCCAACAAGCCTTGGCAACGTCAAGTCTCGGTGAAGATGTAGATCGTCGATGGTGCAGACCAGCAAGGTCTGTAGAACTCACCCAGCGAGGGTAAGTGAGGGCAGGCCTGGAGCAACCAGGATGCCAAGTAAGAAAAGGATTGGCCTTCGTTAAGGGCTACTAGCCAATGGGCTAGCGACCGCAAAGGAGCCTCGTGACGCCGCACGTGGAGCTGGCTTACAGGACACTCGTGGAGTGGGGGCCAGTGATCTTCGGTGCAGATGGTGCTGGAGGCTAGGGCTACTCGGAGCCCAAAGCACGACTTCTTGGGAGACCCAGAAGAGGATGCACTTGCAAATGTGCTTGGTGTCCAGGGGTCACTGTCTCAAGTCACCCACGATAGCCACGGGCCTCATCTTTGCTGGGGACTCAGGGTAGCCTTGGGGAAGTCTGAGAATCCACCTCTGGTGATGCGATGACTTCGGCGTCTGATGGGAGCTTCAGAAATGCGAACCAGACAGATGCTTCTTTGGTGCCTGCCAAGCAGGGGAGTCACTCCTTGACCCCAAGGGAGATTCTTCTGTCCTCTAATCGTGAGTAGAGCATCGAAGGTCCAGGATTCAGTTACAGAGTTTCGTCCAGGGATAATCTAAAGTCCTAAGGACTGGGTTCCTATCTTTATACTAAAGATAGGAGTTGGACTACTCTGTGGCCCCACCTATGGGTGGGTCAGGGCAGAGGGGTGGCTACACCCCTTTCCCTTTGTCCAGTTTGCGCCAAAGCAGGGGCTGCAAGCCCCTGATCCGGTTTGAACTGGGGTATGCACAGGGACACCAAATGTGCTCCCAGTGCAGGACTTCAAAGCACCCGAAAGTGCTCCCGCCCAGCCCCAATACACATTATCCTGTCTGGGGAGGTGGTCACACCTCCCTGGGACAGGAAACCTATTGTCCAGGCCTCCCCTGCCGGAGTTTCGTCCAGCAGCAGGAGGCCAGACTCGTGTCTGTGGCAGCAGCATCCATTTTGTGATGCCAGGGCTTTGGAAAGAAGTTACCGGACTAGTCAGAGTTAACATGTCTTTCCCTCTAGAAGGGTGGAATGCTACCCCCGCCGCCAGGATTGGCGGGGGGTAGTATTCCAAGATGTTTGACACCAAACACGACATGTTTAGGTGCAGCCATTCCAAAGTTAGCATTTTACCGCGAGGATATAATGCGCTTAAGAGTATATGGTCAGGCTGCACTACAAACAGCATCAGAGATGGTCTCTGAACGCTGCAGAGGGGCCCTGCTCATGCAGGGGCACCCTCTCACATAGGAACCATGCACTCTGCCTTTAGGATTGATAAGGCCTGCCTTAGGAGTGACTTATAGGTTTATATGTGTGTATGCTATTTAGTGATATAGGTAACCTATATCACAGTAAGGGGTGCATGCACCACCTTACCCAGGCTGCAGTAGCAGACCTGTGGTGTCAGTTTGGATGGCCTTCCAGGGGTGGCATAATATATGCTGCAGCCCCTGGCAGGCCTCTGAGGTACCTATGCCCTTGGTACATAGTATACCATATACTAGGGACTTATAAGGGCACTCCAGATTCCAATCAGTGATGTGCCTAAGGCACATGGAAACCATTTAGAGAGAAAGCAGATAGACTGGGGCCCTGAATAGCAGGATCCCAGTCCAACTAAGTCATAAACCAGCAAAACACCATAAAAAAAGTGGGGGCAACCATATAGTCAGATTCCACCTTCCTACTTAACCCCCCCAAACGAAAGGAGATAAGGCTAACCTTGGCCAGTTGAGCCTTTATTGACTAAGTGGTCATATAAGGAAGCACCTGCACTAGCATGGTTGCCCCCTGTCTTATGGTCCACTAAGCAATCCCTCACCCTAAGGGTATGAGAGGGTCTCCACCATGGGGAATCACTACCTGTGGTGTGCTTAGGTAAAGTACAAGGCTGGTGAGGTGTCTGAGTAGGGAAGTGAGGCCCTAGGAATGTTGGCCTCAGCTTCCTCAGATCACTGGTCACCATGTATGCCTGTCTTTCCATGACTGAGTTGCACTTTGCTCTAAGGGTCAACCTTTGGCTGCCTACAGCTGGGGGTTGGGTCCCTTTGGATGGACTACTGGAGGGACATGGCAGGTTTGGAACCTTCTGGTCCCAGGTTTGCCCTTGCCTACCAGAGTCCTTCTGGGGGAGGTCCCTACATAAAGGTATGGGGGATCCCTCAGTGTGTAGAGGAATTTTCACCTGGCTAGGGCTACTAGCCTGGGTGCCCCTAATCTGCTGATGGGGGCTTCCTCTGGACAGGGGGCCCTGGGGGTCCACTGACCTCCCTGACCTCTGCAGCCCTGGGCTGACTGAGGCAGGGTAGAGAGGGGCAGGTTACCTGCTCCAGACTGGGTACCACCTTGGAAGGGTCCTCTGCCATCAGGGGTGTGGCCAGGCCAGGCCTGACTACCTCTGTGGCAGTTCCTTCACTAGGGGTAGGGTCAGTTCCCTGAGGAGGCTGACCCTTACCTACTGTCTGGGGGAAGAAGACTTTTCTTCAACCCTTGTGCTCTCTTTTGGGGGAGAGTCGGCCATTCTTTCAGGCTCCATCTCTCCAAATTCTTGGGCTGGGGCTGTGGCCATCACAGCCCCACTAACCTTTACAGGGACGCCCAACATCCTAAGATGGGTTTGGTGTTCAACTTCAGCCCAGGCTGAAATTTCCAAATCATTGCCCATCAGGCAATCTACAGGTAAGGTGGGGGACACTGCCACTCTCTTTGGGCCTGTGACCCCCTCCCAGCTGAGATTGACTATGGCCATGGGGTGATCTGTTCTGACACCATCAATGTTGGTCACCTGGTACTTAAACTCAGGTAAAAACTGGTGAGGGGGACTAGTTTCCCTGCCACCATGGTGACACTAGCCCCTGTGTCCCTAAATGCCACAGCTTTCTGACCATTAATTATTGGCTCCAATCTGTACCTGCCCAACGCTGTGGGACCCATGGTAAAGGTGGCAAATCCTATACCACCATCAGAGTCAGAGGAGTCTGTTGAGGGGTCCCTGTCTAAACTAGGGCTCACCTCTGTTCCTCTTGCAAAAGCACCCAACTTTTTGGGTGCACTACTCCCAACTGGAGGATTACTACTGGTAGTACCAGGAGGGGTGGTAGTAGTTGTGGGAGGAACATTTTCTTTATTGCCAATCCTGGGGCAACTGGGATCAGTTTTCCAGTGCCCAGGCTTTTTACAGACATGGCAATATGGTTTCTTTTCAGGAGAGGAAGGAGTTTGGGACCCACCCCCAGAAGAGGAATTTTGGGGCCCTGTAGGGGACTTATCCTTAGATTTATCCCCACCTTTCTCTTGGGACTTAGTAGAATCTTTCTTCTGGTCACCACCCTGATTTCTAGTTTTTACTCTGGTTCTGACCCATTTGTCTGCCTTCTTTCCCAATTCTTGGGGAGAGGTCAGATCAGAGTCCACCAGATACTGGTGCAAAAGCTGGTTTTGACAATTATTAAGGATCTGCTCCCTCATAATCAAATTGTACAATCCTAAAAAGTCATGCACTTTGTTGCCATGTATCCAACCTTCCAGAGCCTTTGTAGCACAATCTACAAAATCAACCCAGTCTTGAGTCTGTGCTTTTTGGGTGTCTCTGAACTTCAACCTGTACTGTTCAGTGGTTAGGCCAAACCCATCAATAAGAGCACTCTTCAAGACCTTGTAATTATCAGCATCCTCCTCTCTAACAGTGAGGAGCTTATCTCTACCTTTGTCAGCAAAGGAGAGCCACAAGATTGCTGCCCACTGCTCTTGAGGGACCTTCTGTACCTTACAGGCCCTCTCTAATGCAGTTATCCATTTGTGGATATCATCCCCACTCTGGTAGGGAGGGACAATCTTGTTTAGGTTTCTATGGTCATAAGACCTTTCCCTATCTCTAGGGATATTGCTGCCACCATGGGACTCTAGTCCCAACTTTCTTCTCTCTCTAAGGAGATCTAGGGATTCCCTATCTAAAGCCAATTGCTTTTTTCTGATCTCCAGCTGAGTTTCCTCATACTGGACCAGTCTGGCTCTCCTCTCATGAGAGGATTCCCTCCTGTGAGAAGAGACAGAGCTCCCTATAGAGGTGCCAGAGTGGTTAGACTCCTGAGAAGGAGATCTAGACTTCCTGGGCACACTCTTAATCCTTCCTGGGGAGACAAAGAGGGTGTCATCCTGATCATCCTCATCATCGTCCACAGGAGGGATTGGGTTTTCCAGGTCAGGGTCATTGTCACCCTCCTGGCCAGTTTCAGAGGGGGGCTGGGGGTATTGGTACCCCTGGCCTCCTCCTCTGCTCCTGCCCCACCCTCAGCTCCTACCCCTTCAGTCCCCAAGGGCTTACTAAGGTCATAAGCCACCAACAACTCCTTGAGGTGTTGGGTGGTGGGGCTTTGGCCTGTCCTTATTTTTCTCAAGTTACATAAAGCTCTCAATTCCAAGAATGGGAGTGTATCATACTTGGAGGGTGGAAGCTCAATGGCTTCCTGCAAGGATTCTTTGGATCCTGCCCTTAAAGACATTACTAGTGTGGTGTGGTGTATGCACTACCTACTCTAGTGTGGCCTACTAAACTCTCTTGAGTTGTAGAAAGGGTTGTGCTATCCCTTAACACACAACTCTAAGTTCAGTAGAACTTACTGTATTCTAAGCTTAAATTATATGTACCTTAGGTACCTTTAGTGGTTTTCAGTTGATCAATTCAATTGAGATTATCTGGTAAAACAATAGCAAGCTGGAATCCCACACGCTGCACACCAATGTGAGAAGTTGGCCTGGCATATGCTGTCCACTAATTATAGTGGGCACCTTGCACCAGTCCAAACAACCCCTTATTGGAGATAGGTTAAAGACAACCTTATTGAAAGCTATCCTAGTGGTAGCTATGGAGAGCAGCCTTCAGGCTAAGTCTTGAAGGAATGTAAAGCAGCTTGTTTTACCAGTCTATAATCTCTTGAGTGACCAAATGAAAGAGCACCACACCAGGTATATATTCAAAATATATGTATTTATTGCTAAACACACCCCTCTAGTCTCTTTATGAGGCTAGAGTTCAAAGTACATAAGTTATAAGTTATTAAATCACAGTAATAGCACAAATACACGTTTGGGCCCTAGGGGCGTACCAAACCATATACCAATAAAGTGGTATGCGAACCACGACTGAACTAGACACTAGGCCTAGAGCCTCTAGAAGTGCTTGGACCACAAGGAACCACCCAAGGTAGTGACACAGGGGACCCACGGGAGACGCGTGCAGTGTAAATACACAACCGCGATACGCAGTTGACTTCTATGGAGAAAGTCGGGATCGGGAAATTAGAGAAAAGGGACACTTTAAAGAGGACTAGGACAAAACCCTTTGAGATCTAGGACTTTGAAGAGTCTCTACCCACGGGAGCACTGGAGTACTCGTGTTACCTCACCCAGGGAAGCCGGGTGCATAGGTGCCTTTCGGGGTCGGGTTTCGTCGTCGATTCGAATGGCGATCTGCTGCAAAGTGCTGCTGGCGGCCAAGAGAAAAGTGTCCGGGTGGATCCAAGAGTGGATCGGAGTTCTGAAGAACCTGAAAGCAGAGGGGACAGAGTCTGGGTCACTAGCCAGTGACCAGGAAGGCGATGGACAGATGCCCACCGATGTCGAGTGCTTCAGGTGCGTTGACGGTCGTCTTGACTCTTCAGCCACGAGGTCCAGGAGGCGTTGTCGGCAACCAGGAGCAGGATTCGGGCTGGTACACGATGTCTGTCGAGTGCTGAGGTGTCGGCGACCGGATTGGACCCAACAAGCCTTGGCAACGGCAAGTCTTGGTGAAGATGTAGATCGTCGATGGTGCAGACCAGTAAGGTCTGTGGAACTCACCCAGCGAGGGTAAGTGAGGGCAGGCTTGGAGCAACCAGGATGCCAAGTAAGAAAAGGATTGGCCTTCGTTAAGGGCTACTAGCCAATGGGCTAGCGACCGCGAAGGAGCCTCGTGACGCCGCACGTGGAGCTGGCTTACAGGACACTCGTGGAGTGGGGGCCAGTGATCTTCGGTGCAGGTGGTGCTGGAGGCTAGGGCTACTCGGAGCCCAAAGCACGACTTCTTGGGAGACCCAGAAGAGGATGCACTTGCAAATGTGCTCGGTGTCCAGGGGTCACGGTCTCAAGTCACCCACGATAGCCACGGGCCTCAGCTTTGCTGGGGACTCAGGGTAGCCTCGGGGAAGTCTGAGAATCCACCTCTGGTGATGCGATGACTTCGGCGTCCGACGGGAGCTTCAGAAATGCGAACCGGACAGATGCTTCTTTGGTGCCTGCCAAGCAGGGGAGTCACTCCTTGACCCCAAGGGAGATTCTTCTGTCCTCTAATCGTGTAGTAGAGCGTCGAAGGTCCAGGATTCAGTTACAGAGTTTCGTCCAGGGATAATCTAAAGTCCTAAGGACTGGGTTCCTATCTTTATACTAAAGATAGGGGTTGGACTACTCTGTGGCCCCACCTATGGGTGGGTCAGGGCAGAGGGGTGGCTACACCCCTTTCCCTTTGTCCAGTTCATGCCAAAGCAGGGGCTGCAAGCCCCTGATCCGGTTTGAACTGGGGTATGCACAGGGACACCAAATGTGCCCCCAGTGCAGGACTTCAAAGCACCCGAAAGTGCTCCCGCCCAGCCCCAATACACATTATCCTGTCTGGGGAGGTGGTCACACCTCCCTGGGACAGGAAACCTATTGTCCAGGCCTCCCCTGCCGGAGTTTCGTCCAGCAGCAGGAGGCCAGACTCGTGTCTGTGGCAGCAGCATCCATTTTGTGATGCCAGGGCTCTGGAAAGAAGTTACCGGACTAGTCAGAGTTAACATGTCTTTCCCTCTAGAAGGGTGGAATGCTACCCCCGCCGCCAGGATTGGTGGGGGGGTAGTATTCCAAGATGTTTGACACCAAACACGACATGTTTAGGTGCAGCCATTCCATAGTTAGCATTTTACCGCGAGGATATAATGCGTTTAAGAGTATATGGTCAGGCTGCACTACAAACAGCATCAGAGATGGTCTCCGAACGCTGCAGAGGGGCCCTGCTCATGCAGGGGCACCCTCTCACATAGGAACCATGCACTCTGCCTTTAGGATTGATAAGGCCTGCCTTAGGAGTGACTTATAGGTTTATATGTGTGTATGCTATTTAGTGATATAGGTAACCTATATCACAGTAAGGGGTGCATGCACCACCTTACCCAGGCTGCAGTAGCAGACCTGTGGTGTCAGTTTGGATGGCCTTCCAGGGGTGGCATAATATATGCTGCAGCCCCTGGCAGGCCTCTGAGGTACCTATGCCCTTGGTACATAGTATACCATATACTAGGGACTTATAAGGGCACTCCAGATTCCAATCAGTGATGTGCCTAAGGCACATGGAAACCATTTAGAGAGAAAGCAGATAGACTGGGGCCCTGAATAGCAGGATCCCAGTCCAACTAAGTCATAAACCAGCAAAACACCATACAAAAAGTGGGGGCAAACATATAGTCAGATTCCACCTTCCTACAGGGGGTCTTGCTGGGGGTGGTGTTTCAGGGTTTAGGGCAGTGCAGTAGTGTTCGTGCAGTGTAGGGGGTAGTGCTGGGGGTGGTGTTTCAGGGTTTAGGGCAGTGCAGTGGTGTTCGGGCAGTGTAGGGGGTCGTGCTGGGGGTGGTGATTCAGGGTTTAGGACAGTGGTGCTCGGGCAGTGTAGGGGGTCTTGCTGGGGGTGGTGTTTCAGGGTTTAGGGCAGGGCAGTAGTGTTCGGGCAGTGTAGGGGATCGTGCAGGGGGTGGTGTTTCAGGGTTTAGGGCAGTGCAGTGGTGTTCGGGCAGTGTAGGGGGTCATGCTGGGGGTGGTGTTTCAGGGTTTAGGGCAGTGCAGTGGTGTTCGGGCAGTGTAGGGGGTCATGCAGGGGGTGGTGTTTCAGGGTTTAGGGCAGTGCAGTGGTGTTCGGGCAGTGTAGGGGTCGTGCTGGGGCTGGTGTTTCAGGGTTTAGGGCAGTGCAGTGGTGTTCGGGCAGTGTAGGGGGCGGTGCAGGGGATGGTGTTTCAGGGTTTAGGGCAGTGCAGTGGTGTTCGGGCAGTGAAGGGGGTGCTGCAGGGGGTGGTGTTTCAGGGTTTAAGGCAGTGCAGAGGTGTTCGGGCAGTGTAGGGGGTCGTGCTGGGGCTGGTGTTTCAGGGTTTAGGGCAGTACAGTGGTGTTCGGGCAGTGTAGGGGGTCGTGCTGGGGCTGGTGTTTCAGGGTTTAGGGCAGTGCAGTGGTGTTCGGGCAGTGTAGGGGGTTGTCCTGGGGCTGGTGTTTCAGGGTTTAGGGCAGTGCAGTGGTGTTCGGGCAGTGTAGGGGGTCTGCTGGGGCTGGTGTTTCAGGGTTTAGGGCAGTGCAGTGGTGTTCGGGCAGTGTAGGGGGTCTTGCTGGGGCTGGTGTTTCAGAGTCTAGGGCAGTGCAGTGGTGTTCGGGCAGTGTAGGGGTCTTGCTGGGGCTGGTGTTTCAGGGTTTAGGGCAGTGCAGTGGTGTTCGGGCAGTGTAGGGGGTCGTGCTGGGGGTGGTGTTTCAGGGTTTAGGGCAGTGCAGTGGTGTTTGGGCAGTGTAGGGGGTCATGCTGGGGCTAGTGTTTCAGGATTTAGGGCAGAGCAATGGTGTTCAGGCAGTGTAGGGGTTTTGCTGGAGGTGGTGTTTCAGGGTTTAGGGCAGTGCAGTGATGTTCGTGCAGTGTAGGGGGTGGTGTTTCAGGGTTTACGGCAGTGGTGTTCAGGCAGTGTAGGGGTCTTGCTGGGGTTGATGTTTCAGGGTTTAGGGCAGTGCAGTGGTGTTCGGGCAGTGTAGGGGGTCGTGCTGGGGGTGGTGTTTCAGGGTTTAGGGCAGTGCAGTGGTGTTCCGGCAGTGTAGGAGGTCGTGCAGGGGTGGTGTTTCAGGGTTTAGGGCAGTGCAGTGGTGTTCGGGCAGTGCAGGGGGTCGTGCTGGGGGTGGTGTTTCAGGGTTTAGGGCAGTGCAGTGGTGTTCGGGCAGTGTAGGGTGTCGTGCTGAGGGGTGGAGTTTCAGGGTTTAGGGCAGTGCAGTGGTGTTCGGGCAGTGTAGGGGGTCGTGCAGGGGTGGTGTTTCAGGGTTTAGGGCAGTGCAGTGGTGTTTGGGCAGTGTAGGGGGTCATGCAGGGGGTGGTGTTTCAGGGTTTAGTGCAGTGCAGTGGTGTTCGGCCAGTGTAGGTGGTCTTGCTGGGGGTGGTGTTTCAGGCTTTAGTGCAGTGGTGTTCGGGCAGTGTAGGGGGTCTTGCTGGGGGTGGTGTTTCAGGGTTTAGGGCAGTGCAGTGGTGTTCGGGCAGTGTAGGGGTCTTGCTGGGGCTGGTGTTTCAGGGTAGTGCAGTGGTGTTCGGGCAGTGTAGGGGGTCGTGCTGGGGCTGGTGTTTGAGGGTTTAGGGTAGTGCAGTGGTGTTCGGGCAGTGTAGGGGGTCGTGCTGGGGCTGGTGTTTCAGGGTTTAGGGCAGTGCAGTGGTTTTCGGGCAGTGTAGGCGGTCGTGCTCGGGCTGGTGTTTCAGGGTTTAGGGCAGTGCAGTGGTGTTCGGGCAGTGTAGGGGGTCGTGCTGGGGGTGGTGTTTCAGGGTTTAGGGCAGTGCAGTGGTGTTCGGTCAGTGTAGGGGGTCGTGCTGGGGGTGGTGTTTCAGGGTTTAGGGAGTGCAGTGGTGTTCGGGCAGTGTAGGGGGTCGTGCTGGGGCTGGTGTTTCATGGTTTAGGGCAGTGCAGTGGTGTTCGGGCAGTGTAGGGGGTCGTGCTGGGGGTGGTGTTTCAGGGTTTAGGGCAGTGCAGTGGTGTTCGGGCAGTGTAGGGGGTCATGCTGGGGGTGGTGTTTCAGGGTTTAGGGCAGTGCAGTGGTGTACGGGCAGTGTAGGGGGTCTTGCTGGGGGTGGTGTTTCAGGGTTTAGGGCAGTGGTGTTCGGGCAGTGTAGGGGGTCTTGCTGGGGGTAGTGTTTCGGGGTTTAGGGCAGTGCAGTGGTGTTCGTGCAGTGTAGGGGCTTGTGCTGGGGGTGGTGTTTCAGGGTTTAGGGCAGTGCAGTGGTGTTCGGGCAGTGTAGGGGGTTGTGCTGGGGGTGGTGTTTCAGGGTTTAGGGCAGTGGTGTTCGGGCAGTGTAGGGGGTCTTGCTGGGGGTGGTGTTTCAGGGTTTAGGGCAGTGCAGTAGTGTTCGGGCAGTGTAGGGGGTCGTGCTGGGGGTGGTGTTTCAGGGTTTAGGGCAGTGGTGTTCGGGCAGTGTAGGGGGTCTTGCTGGGGGTGGTGTTTCAGGGTTTAGGGCAGTGCAGTGGTGTTCGGGCAGTGTAGGGGGTCATGCTGGGGCTGGTGTTTCAGGGTTTAGGGCAGTGCAGTGGTGTTCGGGCAGTGTAGGGGGTCTTGCTGGGGCTGGTGTTTCAGAGTCTAGGGCAGTGCAGTGGTGTTCGGGAAGTGTAGGGGGTCTTGCTGGGGCTGGTTTTTCAGGGTTTAGGGCAGTGCAGTGGTGTTCGGGCAGTGTAGGGGGTCGTGCTGGGGGTGGTGTTTCAGGGTTTAGGGCAGTGCAGTGGTGTTTGGGCAGTGAAGGGGGTCATGCTGGGGCTAGTGTTTCAGGATTTAGGGCACAGCAATGGTGTTCAGGCATTGTAGGGGGTTTTGCTGGAGGTGGTGTTTCAGGGTTTAGGGCAGTGCAGTGGTGTTCGTGCAGTGTAGGGGGTGGTGTTTCAGGGTTTAGGGCAGTGGTGTTCAGGCAGTGTAGGGGGTCGTGCTGGGGCTGGTGTTTCAGGGTTTAGGGCAGTGCAGTGGTTTTCAGGCAGAGGAGGCAGTCGTACTGGGGCTGGTGTTTCAGGGTTTAGGGCAGTGCAGTGGTGTTCGGGCAGTGTAGGGGGTCGTGCTGGGGGTGGTGTTTCAGGGTTTAGGGCAGTGCAGTGGTGTTCGGTCAGTGTAGGGGGTCGTGCTGGGGGTGGTGTTTCAGGGTTTAGGGCAGTGCAGTGGTGTTCGGGCAGTGTAGGGGGTCATGCTGGGGCTGGTGTTTTATGGTTTAGGGCAGTGCAGTGGTGTTCGGGCAGTGTAGGGGGTCGTGCTGGGGGTGGTGTTTCAGGGTTTAGGGCAGTGCAGTGGTGTTCGGGCAGTGTAGGGGGTCATGCTGGGGGTGGTGTTTCAGGGTTTAGGGCAGTGGTGTTCAGGCAGTGTAGGGGGTCTTGCTGGGGGTAGTGTTTCGGGGTTTAGGGCAGTGCAGTGGTGTTCGTGCAGTGTAGGGGGTCGTGCTGGGGGTGGTGTTTCAGGGTTTAGGGCAGTGCAGTGGTGTTTGGGCAGTGTAGGGGGTCGTGCTGGGGGTGGTGTTTCAGGGTTTAGGGCAGTGGTGTTCGGGCAGTGTAGGGGGTCTTGCTAGGGGTGGTGTTTCAGGGTTTTGGGCAGTGCAGTAGTGTTCGGGCAGTGTAGGGGGTCGTGCTGGGGGTGGTGTTTCAGGGTTTAGGGCAGTGGTGTTCGGGCAGTGTAGGGGGTCTTGCTGGGGGTGGTGTTTCAGGGTTTAGGGCAGTGCAGTAGTGTTCGGGCAGTGTAGGGGATCGTGCAGGGGTGGTGTTTCAGGGTTTAGGGCAGTGCAGTGGTGTTCGGGCAGTGTAGGGGGTCGTGCTGGGGGTGGTGTTTCAGGGTTTAGGGCAGTGCAGTGGTGTTCGGGCAGTGTAGGGGGGCTTGCAGGGGGTGGTGTTTCAGGGTTTAGGGCAGTGCAGTGGTGTTCGGGCAGTGTAGGGGTCGTGCTGGGGCTGGTGTTTCAGGGTTTAGGGCAGTGCAGTGGTGTTCGGGCAGTGTAGGGGGCGGTGCAGGGGGTGGTGTTTCAGGGTTTAGGGCAGTGCAGTGGTGTTCAGGCAGTGTAGGGGTGCTGCAGGGGGTGGTGTTTCAGGGTTTAAGGCAGTGCAGTGGTGTTCGGGCAGTGTAGGGGGTCATGCAGGGGTGGTGTTTCAGGGTTTAGGGCAGTGCAGTGGTGTTCGGGCAGTGTAGGGGGTCGTGCTGGGGCTGGTGTTTCAGGGTTTAGGGCAGTACAGTGGTGTTCGGGCAGTGTAGGGGGTCGTGCTGGGGCTGGTGTTTCAGGGTTTAGGGCAGTGCAGTGGTGTTCGGGCAGTGTAGGGGGTTGTCCTGGGGCTGGTGTTTCTGGGTTTAGGGCAGTGCAGTGGTGTTCGGGCAGAGTAGGTGGTCGTGCTGAGGCTGGTGTTTCAGGGTTTAGGGCAGTGCAGTGGTGTTCGGGCAGTGTAGGGGGTCAAGCTGGGGCTGGTGTTTCAGGGTTTAGGGCAGTGCAGTGGTGTTCGGGCAGTGTTGGGGGTCGTGCTGGGGGTGGTGTTTCAGGGTTTAGGGCAGTGCAGTGGTGTTTGGGCAGTGAAGGGGTCATGCTGGGGCTAGTGTTTCAGGATTTAGGGCAGAGCAATGGTGTTCAGGCAGTGTAGGGGTTTTGCTGGAGGTGGTGTTTCAGGGTTTAGGGCAGTGCAGTGGTGTTCGTGCAGTGTAGGGGGTGGTGTTTCAGGGTTTAGGGCAGTGGTGTTCCGGCAGTGTAGGAGGTCGTGCAGGGGGTGGTGTTTCAGGGTTTAGGGCAGTGCAGTGGAGTTTGGGCAGTGTAGGGGGTCATGCTGGGGGTGGTGTTTCAGGGTTTAGGGCAGTGCAGTGGTGTTCGGGCAGTGTAGGGTGTCGTGCTGAGGGGTGGTGTTTCAGGGTTTAGGGCAGTGCAGTGGTGTTCGGGCAGTGTAGGGGGTCGTGCAGGGGGTGGTGTTTCAGGGTTTAGGGCAGTGCAGTGTGTTTGGGCAGTGTAGGGGTCATGCAGGGGGTGGTGTTTCAGGGTTTAGGGCAGTGCAGTGGTGTTTGGCCAGTGTAGGTGGTCTTGCTGGGGGTGGTGTTTCAGGCTTTAGTGCAGTGGTGTTCGGGCAGTGTAGGGGGTCTTGCTGGGGGTGGTGTTTCAGGGTTTAGGGCAGTGCAGTGGTGTTCGGGCAGTGTAGGGGGTCTTGCTGGGGCTGGTGTTTCAGGGTAGTGCAGTGGTGTTCGGGCAGTGTAGGGGTCATGCTGGGGCTGGTGTTTCAGGGTTTAGGGCAGTGCAGTGGTGTTCGGGCAGTGTAGGGGGTCGTGCTGGGGCTGGTGTTTCAGGGTTTAGGGCAGTGCAGTGGTTTTTGGGCAGTGTAGGGGGTCGTGCTGGGGCTGGTGTTTCAGGGTTTAGGGCAGTGCAGTGGTGTTTGGGCAGTGTAGGGGGTCGTGCTGGGGGTGGTGTTTCAGGGTTTAGGGCAGTGCAGTGGTGTTCGGTCAGAGTAGGGGGTCGTGCTGGGGGTGGTGTTTCAGGGTTTAGGGCAGTGCAGTGGTGTTCGGGCAGTGTAGGGGGTCTTGCTGGGGGTGGTGTTTCAGGGTTTAGGGCAGTGGTGTTTGGGCAGTGTAGGGGGTCTTGCTGGGGGTAGTGTTTTGGGGTTTAGGGCAGTGCAGTGGTGTTCATGCAGTGTAGGGGGTCGTGCTGGGGGTGGTGTTTCAGGGTTTAGGGCAGTGCAGTGGTGTTCGGGCAGTGTAGGGGGTCGTGCTGGGGGTGGTGTTTCAGTGTTTAGGGCAGTGGTGTTCGGGCAGTGTAGGGGGTCTTGCTGGGGGTGGTGTTTCAGGGTTTAGGGCAGTGCAGTAGTGTTCGGGCAGTGTAGGGGGTCGTGCTGGGGGTGGTGTTTCAGGGTTTAGGGCAGTGGTGTTCGGGCAGTGTAGGGGGTCGTGCTGGGGGTGGTGTTTCAGGGTTTAGGGCAGTGCAGTGGTGTTCGGGCAGTGTAGGGGGTCGTGCTGGGGGTGGTGTTTCAGGGTTTAGGGCAGTGGTGTTCGGGCAGTGTAGGAGGTCTTGCTGGGGGTGGTGTTTCAGGGTTTAGGGCAGTGCAGTAGTGTTCGGGCAGTGTAGGGGATCGTGCAGGGGGTGGTGTTTCAGGGTTTAGGGCAGTGCAGTTGTGTTCGGGCAGTGCAGTTGTGTTCGGGCAGTGTAGGGGGTCGTGCTGGGGGTGGTGTTTCAGGGTTTAGGGCAGTGCAGTGGTGTTCGGGCAGTGTAGGGGGTCGTGCAGGGGGTGGTGTTTAAGGGTTTAGGGCAGTGCAGTGGTGTTCGGGCAGTTTAGGGGTCGTGCTGGGGCTGGTGTTTCAGGGTTTAGGGCAGTGCAGTGGTGTTCGGGCAGTGTAGGGGGTCTTGCTGCGGGTGGTGTTTCAGGGTTTAGGGCAGTGGTGTTCGGGCAGTGTAGGGGGTCTTGCTGGGGGTGGTGTTTCAGGGTTTAGGGCAGTGCAGTGGTGTTCGGGCAGTGTAGGGGTCTTGCTGGGGGTAGTGTTTCAGGGTTTAGGGCAGTGCAGTGGTGTTCGTGCAGTGTAGGGGGTCGTGCTGGGGATGGTGTTTCAGGGTTTAGGGCAGTGCAGTAGTGTTCGGGCAGTGTAGGGGGTCGTGCAGGGGGTGGTGTTTCAGGGTTTAGGGCAGTGCAGTTGTGTTCGGGCAGTGTAGGGGGTCGTGCTGGGGGTGGTGTTTCAGGGTTTAGGGCAGTGCAGTGGTGTTCGGGCAGTGTAGAGGGTCGTGCTGGGGGTGGTGTTTCAGGGTTTAGGGCAGTGGTGTTCGGGCAGTGTAGGGGGTCTTGCTGGGTGTGATGTTTCAGGGTTTAGGGCAGTGCAGTGGTGTTCGGGCAGTATAGGAGGTCTTGCTGGGGGTAGTGTTTCAGGGTTTAGGGCAGTGCAGTGGTGTTCGGGCAGTGTAGGGGTCATGCTGGGGGTGGTGTTTCAGGGTTTAGGGCAGTGCAGTGGTGTTCGGGCAGTGTAGGGGGTCATGCTGGGGGTATGTGTTTCAGGGTTTAGGGCAGTGCAGTGGTGTTCGGGCAGTGTAGGGGGTCGTGCAGGGGCTGGTGTTTCAGGGTTTAGGGCAGTGCAGTGGTGTTCGGGCAGTGTAGGGGGTCGTGCTGGGGGTAGTGTTTTAGGGTTTAGGGTAGTGCAGTGGTGCTTGTGTAGTGTAGGGGGTCGTGCTGGGGGTAGTGTTTTAGGGTTTAGGGTAGTGCAGTGGTGTTTGGGTAGTGTTGGGGGTCGTGCTGGGGGTAGTGTTTTAGGATTTAGGTTAGTGCAGTGGTGTTTGGGTAGTGTAGGGGGTCGTGCTGGGGGTAGTGTTTTAGGGTTTAAGGTAGTGCAGTGGTGTTTGTGTAGTGTAGGGGGTCGTGCTGGGGGTAGTGTTTTAGGGTTGTGCAGTGGTGCTTGTGTAGTGTAGGGGGTCGTGCTGGGGGTAGTGTTTTAGGGTTTAGGGTAGTGCAGTGGTGTTTGTGTAGTGTAGGGGTCATGTTTTAGGGTAGTGCAGTGGTGTTTGGGTAGTGTAGGGGGTCGTGCTGGGGGTAGTGTTTTAGGATTTAGGTTAGTGCAGTGGTGTTGGGGTAGTGTTTTAGGGTTTAGGGTAGTGCAGTGGTATTTGTGTAGTGTAGGGGGTCATGCTGGGGGTAGTGTTTTAGGGTTTAGGATAGTGCAGTGGTGCTTGTGTAGTGTAGGGGGTCATGCTGGGGTAGTGTTTTAGGGTTTAGGGTAGTGCAGTGGTGTTTTTGTAGTGTAGGGGGTCATGTTTTAAGATGCAACGCTCCAATACCTGACCAGTCTGCACTACATAAAACTGCAAAAAAACTAAAAATAAAAAGTGTTTTGCACACTTTTGTCATTGGGCTATATGTGGGCTACATCTGGGTAATATTTGTGCTACATTTGGGCTCTTTTTTCACTGGTGGCCATCTTGGAAGACTTCTTTGTTATGAAGTTTCCTAATTTCCTCATTTACTGCAGTCTCCTCAGTAGGAAATGCTTTCAGTTTTTTACTTTGATTCCATCAAGAAGGCATTCAGATGTGTCACACATTTGCCATAAATTCAGAATGTTATTACTCTAGTTGTTCATTAGATCACTGTAGTAAAGCTACTGCTCACCAAGGAGTTAACTGTAAGTCTACTGCTGGTATTGAAAGTGATTGTTTCAGTCTGCATGTCAGAATTTTCTAATGAAATAGAAGAGGATTTGAGATCTCACTTAAAACATGCACTAAATTTTCTTTTTGCAGCACTAACCATAATTTCTATGGCAAAATGAACCCCCTCATTTTGTTCCTTTTTAAATTAAATGTTTTAAGTGTTACCAGTTTATTCCAATCAAGATGGCTTCAGGTGTGCCATACTTTTGTCATAAGTAAGGCTGTTAGCACTCTAGTTGTTCTTTAGAACACTCTGGGAAGCTGCAGTAGAACACAAAGGCATCAACTGACAGGCTGCTCCTGTTGAAATATAACAGGAAGATATTTGAGATCTCACTTAAAACATGTCCTAATTTTTCTTTCTACAGCACTAACCATAATTTCTATGGCAAAATGAACCCCCTCATTTTGTTCCTTTTTAAATTAAATGTTTTAAGTGTTACCAGTTTATTCCAATCAACATGGCTTCAGGTGTGCCATACTTTTGTCATAAGTAAGACTGTTAGCGCTCTAGTTGTTCTTTAGAACACTCTGGGAAGCTGCAGTAGAACACAAAGGCATCAACTGACAGGCTGCTCCTGTTGAAATATAACAGGAAGATATTTGAGATCACACTTGAAACATGTCCTAATTTTTCTTTCTACAGCACTAACCATAATTTCTATGACAAAATGAACCCCATCATTTTGTTCCTTTTTAAATTAAATGTTTTAAGTGTTACCAGTTTATTCCAATCAAGATGGCTTCAGGTGTGCCATACTTTTGTCATAAGTAAGACTGTTAGCGCTCTAGTTGTTCTTTAGAACACTCTGGGAAGCTGCAGTAGAACACAAAGGCATCAACTGACAGGCTGCTCCTGTTGACATATAACAGGAAGATATTTGAGATCACACTTGAAACATGTCCTAATTTTTCTTTCCAGAGCACTAACCATAATTTCTATGACAAGATGAACCCCATCATTTTGTTCCTTTTTAAATTAAATGTTTTAAGTGTTACCAGTTTATTCCAATCAAGATGGCTTCAGGTGTGCCATACTTTTGTCATAAGTAAGGCAGTTAGCACTCTAGTTGTTCTTTAGAACACTCTGGGAAGCTGCAGTAGAACACAAAGGAATCAACTGACAGTCTCTGCCCTTGTTGGATGTACATGTTTTACTGAGAATGTCAGACTTCATTCTCACATGACTGAGAAAGATAATGTGAATTTAC
This sequence comes from Calotriton arnoldi, assembly GCA_963921515.1. Taxonomy (NCBI): domain Eukaryota; kingdom Metazoa; phylum Chordata; class Amphibia; order Caudata; family Salamandridae; genus Calotriton; species Calotriton arnoldi. The sequence goes on along the minus strand of CAWUFW010008951.1, from coordinate 781,573 downwards.
AGAAAATATGCTCTCATTTTAGCTTCTGGGGCACCTTCCAAAACTGTATTGGACAAGCATGTGAAAATAGTTTTCTCTCAAACATGATTCATATCATCCCAGCAGAAGGTTTTTCACAGGGTAAAATCACCTTAGAACACACCACAATTCCTGAAATTAGTATGGTGCCATCAACAAATGAATTCTAATGTAACTAAAGTCTGTTATCACCCTTTATAGTTCTCCTTTTGGTAACCCTCAAAATCTTCGATTCACTACAATGCATTTCAAAGGGGTACTATCATTTATATTGGTCCCAAGATGGCTGCCAGCAATTCCAGGATGAAGTGCTGACAGCCAATCAGATCTCACGATGACATGTGTGGTTAGGCTCCGCCCAGATATATATGTGTTTTTACTTTTGATTTTCTCAGCAACTACTGAACGGATTTACACCATTTAACAAAAAGGGTTCTTTTTGAACCAAGAACTACCTCTTTGCCAAATTTGGTGTAATTCCGTTCAGCAGTTCGGGCTGTAGCCTTGCATAAAGTTTCCTATGGGAAAATGAATGGGGAAAACACGTTTTGGGACCCCCCTTTTTTCTCGGCCCCCGCTTGACGAATCACCCTGAGACTTTCAGGGTAGGAGCGGACCGGAGCGGGCCATAAAGTTTGAAAATTTCACGAAGATTCGTCAACCGACGCAAGAGTTATTTCAAATAGAATGTCGTGGATTTCCTATGGAAAATAGGTCCTAACTATAACTATCTACTGGCGACCGCCAGTAGATAATATCAGAATCCTTTCCGATGAGTAGAGAGTGAAGAATCACAACTCGGGCACAGACACCAGGTTGAGCGAAAAAGTAGATTTATTTAACAGACATAGTCCACATGACGTGTTTCGCCCGCCGACCTACGGCCTGTGGTTAAGACTGCTGTGCGGGAAGGGCCGAAGCCTTGTGTGGCAGCTGTGCTGCAACCCTGTATGACAGGAGGGGCTACCAGGAATACTTGTGCCATGTTGATCGGGCCAGAGCACATAGACTGCAAGCGGCGGTGACCCATAGGTCACTGAGAGCGAAGAGGGCCTCGACTGGTCCCACCCCATCAAGCAAGTGAGCACACTGTTATAGCATTGTCACCAAAGTTCAGGATCAAGGACTGGAGCATAGGTATTATTTCCCCCATCAGTAGCGCACTTACCCCACAGGGGGAGAGCAGGAAACCTCCAATCTCTGAATGAGCACAATCAGGAGAGAGAGCCTGTACCTGCCGAGTGCAGCCTCTGAGACCGCGTGCAGCTGACTCACCTGATTGAGACCTGAGCCGCTGCCAGGGCCTCCGAATGAGACACACTTGAGGAGCCTGCACTCTTCGCTCCTACCTATTATCTAATTTTATCCAACCTAACCTTCTCATATGACTTTATCTAACCTGATCTGATCTAATCTAATACACGTTTTTCCTATATCTTCAAGCAAGTACTGTCTCAATATAAAAGGCTGAACTTTGGTCATGCCCACTGAAATATGGCAGGGGTATCCAACATAGGTACAAGCGGGCTAGGTCCATTCCACCTTTTCAGAATATCCATATAAGGTTAATTTACTTATCAGTGAATCTAAATTGGCTCAAATAAATACACATTGGTTCTCCTATCATTGAGCCTGTCTTTCTAACCTGTGTTGGACATTGGTCGGATAGGATGTCAGTATGCATCACATGTTAATATTACAACGCAGGACTTACCCAGCTGCAATGGGAATGAAACACCCTGCAAATCTCTCCCTTGCCAATACAAAACCTTTCAGAATTGATGCCTACTTCAATGGGCAAAGTAGGTGCCCCACTTATGTGCAGATTGTAACTTTTTGTGCCATGAGGAAAATTAAAGGTAAAGATGATGAGAGGGACTCTGTAGGGTGGGGGTTGGTCAATCACATGATGCAATCCCAGGTATAAAACCTCCAAGTTTTGTATCATTTACCTCCATATTACTAGTACCCATCAATTTTGCCACTCTGTCTAGGATTGTAGGACACCTATCTCCTGAGGGCACTGTGACTGAGTTAAATATGTCTGTCATCCGCATAGGAGTGATAAAATACTCCTCGTGTCATAAAAAGATGCATAGATATTAAGACCTGAAATATTTGAAGCAATACAAGGGGCAGCATTAAAACACCAGCATGTCTTCTTTAATGTGACTTATACGTTGACTGGCATGATATAAAAATGATTTAGGCAGGTCTTCACAGATGACCTTCATATGACTTTCCTTAACTTAGTGTGCACTATTCCGAACTGATTCTGTGAGCATACTGAAATGTAATAGCTGGCAACACAGGAATAAGTCAAAAATCATTTATTGGACTTGGCAGCCATTCCTTTCTGAAAGGGAGTGCCATTCTGCTCCAGTGCAAGAAGTTCCTGTTTCAATGACAAAGGGCTCTGCGGGAGCCTTCTCCTGGACTCTTTATACCTGTCCCTAAGGGAACCTTTGAGCCGTAAGGCGTATGTCTGCTTGTAACTTGGACCTATAATGAGGCAAAACTGTATATTTTCTCTTTCTCAGTCATAACAGTCTGTGGCACCTGTCACTTCAACTTTTACTCTTCCTCCATCTTGCGGCGGCCATACACAATTGTATAATGTGAAACATTATTCTGGCTAACATTACTGCAATCACAAAATGCTTTTTCTAGTAGAGACATTCATTTCCTGTCCAGATAGAGCGCTGCTGTTTTCGGACCTTCCATCTATTGATTTGGGTCTGGACTAAGAGAGCATTCTTTCTCCATTTCATTTACAATCAATGGGTTTTTCACTTTTAAGCATTAGTGCTTGTTCATGCCATTCAATTAGAAATTAAAGTTAATTGCTTTAATAGAGACACATGCTCGTATGAATGCAAATGTATTGCACCATGCTTCAAAGCAAGTATATTTAAAGTTGGTAAAACAGCAGTCAGCTAGTACTATTTTAACAAGCAATGGTAAAGTCAGTAGGTTTGACTGTAGTATGGTGTTAGACAATTGCACACATGCACAAAAGACAGAGATGACATACATATGCAAATATGCTGGCACTGTAACACAGTTATACAAATTCATCCCTATTCAGATGAAAGTACCTAAACCCACTCAAGCATGCATGCAAATAGACAACAGGCATCCATGCACAACGACCTGTAGTCACACATATACGAATAACACCTGCCATGCAGTCACAAATAAAGCACACACAAAAAGTAATGTTGCATTATGCTGGTTTCCTAAAGAGATTTTTATGCAGCCACAGGGCAATTTCAAAAACCTAGATAGAGATAGCTAGAGAGAACAAGAGGGAGAAAATGAGGATGGAGCTTGTGAATTGAATGATCTTCCCCAAACTGGGCCAGTATGTAAACTACAACTTTAGGCATTTAAGGGCATATTTATCAAAGTTTTGCAAATCATAGGAAGTTCAACTAATATGCAACATTTCTGAACAATAGACTATATTATACCAGCTGAAGAGTGCTAAGCCCAGCATTTGAGCAGTGGAATGACCTTGAAAAGTTTGCAAGTGTGAGGAACACTAGAAGGTTCATTCACAATACATGCCCATTTGGAAAATTTTGATTACATCAGTTTGCCTATGATCTGTGGAGCCTGTGGGGGAGAGAAGACATGCAGGGGAAGAAGATGGGAGGATGAAGTGCAGGAGTGAAATGAACAGCATCGAAACAACATCCATGTTTACTAATATGGTAATTTCGTGAAAATGTGGCACAACGAGACTACATCAATAAACACACTTATGCACATCATTTTAAACTTTTTTTAACTACAATCATAATAATTCTGTATCTGTATTGAATCCAACATAAAAACATTATTTTTTCAGCAAATATATATGCCTAGAAAAACGCTCTAACAGTTTCCCACCTCTGATTATTCTATAATCACTAAAACACATTAATAAAACTTTATTAATCTGGAAATCATTTAGCCAAATTTTCATCCTTTTCAATTCTGCTCTGCTATCTTCATCTGGTTGTAGACATGATCCTTAACAGGCACGGCCTCCCGCGCTTGCTTTTGAATAACCCTCGGGTGGGCCAGGTCCTGGGGGCATATGATAAAAATAGAAAGGGGGCACACAGGGCCTCCCTCCTAGGGCTTATCAAAGTCCTGGTGTTCGCCACCTCTCCATGGCAATTTTAATTATGTATGTGGGCAGGCACACAGGGCCCGCCCGCACCCCCAGGTAAGCCACCTCCCTGGGGCTAATTCCATATAGTGTGGAGGGGGCCTCATGGACCCCCTGCCCCAGGGACCACCAACTTCCCAGGACTATTTACAATAATATCGGGGGCCTCATGGACCCCCCTGCCCCAGGGACCACCACCTCCCTAGGGTTTCTTATATTTGGGTTGGGGGGCCACATGGACTTCCCCGGCCATCAGGGACCACCACTGCCCCAGGGTCAAACTCTAAAATGGGAGAGGGGCCATGTGGCCCCTCCTCCCGGGCTGTTCTTGTCCTAGGGGACCACCACCTCCCGGGGCAGACCCTAAAAGAAGAAAGGAGGGGGGCTGTGCAGCCCCCCTCCTGGAGCCAATCATGGCCTTGGGGACCACCATGGCATGCTCTAGCAATATCCTAGGGTGCCCAGCCCCAGGACATTGCAGTTTGCTATGGCTTTGTGGGAGCACTGCTCCCACCAAGCCATAGCGAACAAGTGCTCTGCTTTCAGCAAGAAAGAGCACACAATGCTCTTGTTTGCTGAAAGCAGAGCAAGTGTCTGTTTCCATGGCTGCTGTGAAGCAAGCAGGAAAACAGATATTTCTGTGGGATCCAGGGAGCTGCATGTTAGCAGCTCCCTGAGTCTCAAAGCAATGCCGGTTCCTGCAGGATGCTGGGAGCAGGTAGGTACTGCAGTGGCCTTGGGACTCCCCCACGCTCCCCAATGTTCCAAAAGTGGGTGCCCTGGGTGGGACCAGAACACCCACACTACAGGTCGGGTCCTGGGGGAATATTGTCCCCGGGGTCGAAATCGGCCCGGGAGGGGAACCGTGCTGCCCCCCCTGTTTTGAAAATAAATAAAAATAAAAACAAAAAGGGGGGCAGCCCCGGGGATGGGGTCCCCAGGGCCAAAAATGGCCTGGGACGAGGGCCAGGCGGCCCCCCTCCCTTTTTGAAAAAAAAATTAATTAAAAGAAAAGGGGCAGGCCCCAGGGGATGGGGTTCCCAGGCTGAAATTGTCCCATGAGGGGGGCCGCTCAGTCCACGCTCCCTTTCAATTATTACAAAAAATTAAAAAGCTAGTCCCCGGGGATGGGGTCCGCGCGGCCCCCTCACTCCAGATGTTTCTTTTGGGTCTTTGAGTGTCAACAATACCAGCCAACGGTCCAGACGCTTTGATTTGCCTCTTGGAGATTCGGGACTGCAATTCCCACAATGCACCTGGTGCAGTCCTTTAAAGTTCAGGTGAAGTTGGCCAGTTGGGCTTGTCTTGGTGGAGTTGGTGCAGGTGACGTCTTGAAGCTCTTTTCTACCTGTTGCTTTCAGGGAATCAACTCTTTAATCCTTTAAAGCAAGGCAAAGTTCTCTTTTGTGAAGCACAAGGGGGCTTATTTACAAGGCCCTTGCGCCACTTTTGCGTCATTTTTAACATGGGAAAAGTGACACAAAAGTGGCGCAAGGGGCTTGTAAATCTGCCCCAAGGTATGGAGCAGGGACAGTCCTTCAGAGTGCAGTCCTCTCTTGGTGCAGACCCAGGGTTCCGTAAGGAAATCCTTCTTCTCTTGATGTTTCCAGGCAGGGATCTGAGTTGCTGGGCAGCTCTCCCATATTTATTTCAGTTTCTGGGGTGGCAAGAGGGAGGAGCATCCCTGAGCAATGGGGGTGCAGGGTGCCACGCTCTGTTATAACAACTTCTTAGAAGTGTGGCATATTTTTGTCCCAAAAAGCAATTTTCACAAAAATCCAAAATAGAGAAAGTCTCTCCTGGAGGTTCAGGTCTAGCTAACCCAACCATCGGGTTGGCACACGGTTCCCCACACTCCCCTTCCAGCTCTTCTCCTAATTGAATTACAGGGGCTCCCATTTGGATGGGGGCAGGAAGTGGGGGTGGGCCTGGCTCCTGTCCTAACTGTCTTTCTACCTTTGAAGACCAGTTTGGCTACCCATCCCCCTTCCTGTCCTGACACTTGCAGTTGCGGATCTAATCCCACCAGATGGTCTCTTTGTCTCAGCCCAGGCCACTTGACACTTCATTAAGGAAGCTTGGCTCAGTCGGTCAAAGGTTGGGCAATCAGAAGAGGCTGCTACAGGGATGATTTTAGGTAACTTCAGGAATGCAGTTCTATAACTTATTTCCTGCAATAGTTATAATAAATTCACCTTGGCAAGTTGCTGTATTTATTGTAACTATAATTTTCATACTTTGAATTATATTCCTAGCTCATTCCTATCAAAAGATAGGCTTTATTAAAGTTTAATAAATCCTTCCCATGTCTTATGGGGCTAGCAGTCTACAACGGGGAAAAATTAAATTGGCAGTTTTTCCCTCACCAGGGCATATAAATCATCTTTCAGAATGTCCCTGCTTATTATCACAATGTACTCTTCCCTTGGGGCACCTAGAGTTGACCTTAGGGGTGATGACTTATATATAAAAATATGGTAGTTTAAGACTTTGGAAGTGCTTTTAATACCAAAGTCGAATTTGGACATGGTTTTATTTTAAAAGCAGCCCGCAAAACAGGGTTGATGGGCAGCATACTTCATCAAAACCTGACAGATTATCCATTCACTGCATTACATGTGCCATATGCTATAATGCCCAGGTGTGAGAAATTTTCGTAATTTGATTTGCGTAATTTTACTAAATTACGGCAACAAAATCCTAAAATCTGTGTAGTTAAGCAAAGTGCAAATCTGCCATTTTTGCTATATTTCAGCACAAAGTGCATCCTTGGGTACATTTTTTACATGAGGATGCAGTTAAACAAGCACCGCAAAACAGCAGCCGCTCGTGTTTTGTTGTCCCTGTGAGTTCACAGTAAATTTTTAACGCAAATAACACAAATTGCATCAATCTTGGTAAATTGTAACTCCGAATGCTGCGTATTTATGCAAAATGGGGTAATGACATAAATTTGTGAATTGCACTCAACAACAGAATGCAAATTTCCAAAAATTATGCGTGCTACCCCATCATAATTTAAATTTCGCCCAGGTCTTGATGGGACTTCTGCCACATTTGTGATGGAATATTTCTCCCGCCAAACTCTAAATAAGGTCCCCAAGTCATGGTTAGAACCTAAACATGGTTTCAAAAATCTTAATTAATGCAAAAATGGTAAAAAGATATATAGATAGCACCATCAACACAGGGCACAAATCCCTAATAGTGCCCAATTCACAAACTATATTTTGTAGTATGTTTAGTAGTGCTACAATAGTACAACTAAAGTATTACAAATTGCTTTTGCCATAGCTATGTGGAAAAATGTCTGCCTCCGCCTCACTTATCTATTATGTGCTGAAATCTCCATACCGACAGGTAACTGCACGTTTAAGTAGTAAGTGTGGGAAGGACAGAGGGGAGTTGCTAAGAGAATACTTACAACTAAAGAGGCATGGTTCTGGGGGAGTACAGAAGGGTTAAGGGAGGGTTATGCTGGGGTTCTGGGAGGGACATGCACCCACCCACAAAAGAGTAAGCCCCTTCTTATTCACACTGCACTTCTGTAGTCAGTACAGACAAAAAGTTCCCAAAACAGTCATAAATGTACTCCAGCTCAGAGCTGAAGTAAGTCCAGATCCATCCATGGGCACTCACTGGTACTGCAACACATTCCCATAGAAAACAATCGCAGTATGTACTTAAAATAAAACCACATAAGAAGTAATGTTAGAATAAAATAAAATATTTAAACTGCTTAAAAAATCTAATTAAAATGTATTTAAATAATTATTAATTTATTATTAATATATTTTATCAACCTTTTATTAAATGTAAAAATGAAAGTAACATTAATATTGATCAAAAATAATTGAATTACTGTTAAATTTCTGTATACATCAATTTCTCTTATTCTAAATACACAATAAAAAATATGTACTTTTAATTTATGTGGATTTGTTTTTAATTACTTTAGAATTCTGTAATCATTTTTATATTAGTTCACATTTAAAATACAGATATAGAAAAAAAATGCATCATGTTTTAGTGCAAAAATAATTTTTATACTTTTTTGAACCTTTTAATAAACATTAAAATTTTTCCCAATACTTTACCCAATAAGGATCCGCCCCAGTGGCGGAGATCTCGACCAATGTGTGAAAAGTTTTAAGTGGCAACTTTATACTTGTCTGTTAGGCTCCACCTCCTGAATTAAAGTGGTGTGCAAATGTAAGTCTACACTCTTTGAGAAACTTTACATTGATAAATAGTGAATAACCTAAAGAAGTGAAGGTACTCAATAGTATAAAAGTAAACGTACATGTATAGATTTACTCCCATGTAAGTTTACCTTTGTGAATAGGCCCTTTATACTTTAATTTCTAGAATGGAGATGTTTCAACAAATAACATGGAAGTGACAAATAACTGTTGTTCAAATGCTTAGAAGTTTTATGGTTCTGTTGATTATGTCACATTTTGAGTACATCCATCAAGAGAAAAGGAAATAGAGATACATCAGAGGCAATAAAGTATTTGCAAATATAACAAGGTCAGGGTTTGATGAATCGTCCTGGAACTTGGCAGCTAGTTAGCAAATTAAACCTGGTGTGAGTCTATGGCACACCTGTGATAAATTCTGCTGGACAAGGCAAATGGGATTGAGCACGGTACCCGATCAAAAGCCGTGCAGAGCACCATATGGGTAAATTGCAGGTTACTGTGGTACATCAGAAAGAAAACATGAAATTCACTGAAAAAGAACAAAAGTTCAAATTAGAATTATGCTTAGTTGTGGTGCAGTGAACACAGAATCCCCAAACTGTGAAATTAGCCAGTTATGATGTGAAGCACACATGCACACCATAACTCACACAGAAATGAAAAAACTTGGAATGGCGTGAATCCATTCAGTGATTTTTGAGATACTAGTGTTTAAAAATTGGTTTAGTCTGTGCATGAAGAGGTTAATTTATAGTGAATATTCATGTTAAATCAACAAAGTCAGAGAGTCCGTTTTTGCAGCTTTTTCTCCTGATGGTCATTTTGAATCCAGGAATCCAAAGCACGGTTTGTGCACCTGAAACTCTCTCATTGGTTGTCCTCAAAAGAGAAAAATCAGTTGCCATCACCATTAAAGGGCTCAGGGACCGGGTGATTGAAAATACATTGAAAAAAGCCAAAATGGGGCAGGAGTAGAATCCCCTGTCTCAGATAGGGGGGGGGAGGAGGGGGTTCCAAAGAAATGCCTCCAAAGAACATTTTTATTTAAAGTATAATTTGTGATGGTGGTTTGCAAACTCCAGATCTGGGTTTATGGGTCCCAATGCAGTCCCTGAGATCTGAGAAGCCCAAACACAGATACACAACCCTCTATAGAGTGGTCCTAGCCCAATGTTGGACTTCCCTTGATATAGGTCTGCGAAATCCAGATTCCAAGGGATATTCAACAAAGGACCAGAAACCAACTATGGTTCACAAACCCATAGCAAGGGTTGAAAACTCCCAAAATAAGTACAAACAGAGAAGCCACAGACATGCCACATCTTGAGCTGGACACCCAAGCACGGTAGGGGGCAGGGCCTGGCCCTGCAGCCAAAACCCCCTGTCCAAACTTATGAGCTGAGCAGTGTTTGACTGCCCTCGGAATGTTTGGTGCAGGGCCTTGCAGATTGTTTTGACATTAGTGGTAGTGACACCTGTATTGGAATTTATATTAATGGTGCTATTGGTGGTGGAATTGGCACCAGTACTGGTGTGCTGCTATCGATTTTTTTGGTTGTGCTATTGAGGCCTTGATATTGGTGATAGTGGTAGTACTGACGCTGGTTTTGCCATTATTAGCCTTTATGGAAGTGCTATGCTGGTGGGATTGGTATTGTTGGTCATGGTATTGATGGAGGAGGTATTGGTAGTGGTGGCATGGGTGATGTTGTTAGTATTGCTGTTATTGTTGCTCGTACTGATAGTGGTATGGGTGGTGGCACTGGTATTGGTTTTGGTGGTTGTGGTAATGATGGTATTGGCATTAGTGGCATTGGTGAATTGTTTATGGTGGTATTGTTGGTGTGGTATTGGTGGTTGTAAGTTTAGTGTAGGTCTGGAATAGATTGTGGAAAGCATTGTAGTAGAGCTCTTGGTAGTGGTTTTGGCAGAACTGGTGAAAAGGTATTGGAATTGCAGTGATGCTAGAGGTGTTGAGGTGGTGGTGTGTTGTTGTCCGTGTGGCATTAATGGCTCTGAACAAGTGGATACATTTTAAAATGTGTACATCTTGTACCCACACCTCCTAGTTACCTTTTGTTTCAAACACTGGGAAGACCTGACCCTGGGAGTGCTGTCTAGAGTACTAAACAAACAGCAACTAGCAGCCCATGCAAGGTCAATGTTGCACGGAGTATTGATAAAAGCATTACATTTCCTTCATGAATAAAATGTATTGTTTCTGTATATAATGCATGCATGAGCTAAACAAATGAATGTTACAGAAATTGTGACAGTTGAGCGTACTTTTAAGATGTAAAATAGTCCCTCAAGTACTGCAATGCAATCACTCCATTGGAGGGGGACTGATACACAAACAGCCAATAGAACAACAGTGAGAGAATAAAAAAAGTCCTATGGGATGAGCTAAGATGTAATTAATAACAGCTGAAAGATGTTGATTAAAATAAGGCAACGGTAGAATAAGGTTGACTCAAAGCCCCTCCAGGCATATTGTAAGCAATTGGCCATGCAGACAGATGTGCTGTTAATAACACAGATCTAACAAAATAGCACAGGAAACTTAACAACATGCCCTGCAAATGATTGGGGGAAGTGGTTATGTCAATTAAGTGAGTTTTACAGTTGGAATTGTTTGTAAGTGATGTTCTGAGCAGAACCAATTTTATGTTAACATTATTGCTTTTTGCTGTAACTATTGTTTATTGTAAACCTTACCCATTTTTTTTAAACAACCATTTTCTTAACATTTTATTCTGCATTGTCAGCCCTCTTCTGGGAGAATGTTCCATCCCCTGGACATGCCAAAGTTGGGCCACTTGCTCTGTCATTTATTCATGACTTCAGTGCATTTAGCGCATTGCCTGTGGCCAGCCGAGGAGATCCTTGGCAGAGAAATGGATTATATCCAAATCCTGTGCTTGGTACTTTTACTTGTGGCTTCTGCTGGGCAAGAGCATGAGTTTTGCACCGCGCCCAATACTCAAGTCCTAGGTGACCAATGGAAAAGGTATGTGGCAGTGTCCAATGTATACTGGTCAGAGGGTGGGGCAACCAAATGCCTATTGTTAGAAACTGGGTTACTGGTTAACTGAGGTGTGAGCTGTGGTCAAGCAGCACCACAATCATAGGCAGGGTAAGGCACAAGCAAACCCAAAAGTTACCTGTGCTCAACCCTCTGTTAGCTTGACACAGAGCAGTCAGGCTTAACTTAGAGGCAATGTGCAAAGTATTTGTGCAACACTTCAAACAGAAAAACAATGAAAACACCACACAAAAAGGACCCAGACCAAGGTAGAAATATAGAGCTTAAATTAATAAATAGAACAAGACCAGAACAACAAAAACACAATTAGTAAAACTAGAGATATTGAATTTTAAATTTATTAGAGAAAGAAACACCAAAAGGAGTGAAGCCACAACTGTGGATATCTGGTCACCCTGGACCGGGATAAAGTCCCAAGTTCAGGCAGACCATGATGGAGTGTGGGCTGGCTACAGGGACCCAGTTAGCCCAGCTGAGCAAAAGTACCTTACATCCTGGGTTGCGGATCGCTGCTTGGAACCGGATCCAAGATGCGTCATGCAGCTGAAGTGATGCATTGTTTCTGAGATGAAGCAAGGCTGTGAGGTCTTGAGTCATCATCAAGGATACCGTCGATGTGGCTTGAGATGCAAAGTCCGGCGTGAAGAATGCGCAGTGCAGTCAGGGCGATGCATTGGTTCCAAAGAGCTGTGTGGCAGCGATGTAGATTCTGTTGTCATTGACGAGGTTGCCGTCGATGAGGGATGCGAGAGCCTGCACCGAGGATGCGTCGTGCAGTGGTGCTTCCAAAGAAGTTGTGGGTCACAGCTGCAATGCAGGTCTTTGCGACGGGTCTAATCCATGCAGCAGTGCAGATGCATTGGTTCTGATTGGGGCTGCACCATGCAGCAGAGGATTGCGTTGGTTCTGCTGGATCTACAGAGGCTGTTAAAGCACCTTAAGCCCATTTCCAAGGGTCTAGGACTGGGGTGGCGCCACTTGGCAGGGTGGACTCACAGATGGCAGAATCCAGGTGCAGATGCAAGGTAGTTGGAAGCCTGAAGCCTGTTATGTCCCTGAGGCTTCAGATCAGGAGGCCAGCCTGGAGTCACTCTGGATCAAGAGATGCAGGTCCATCTTCCTCACCCAGGCAAGAAGCAGCAGGTAGCAGGCTACCACAGCAAATCAGGATTCCTGCAGAGTGCAGTCCTTTACTAGCACAACAGTCATTCTTCCTGGCAGGGTATCCACAGACCCAGAAGAATACTGAAGTGTTGGTGTCTGTGGTCCTTCTATACACCGTTGTGTTTTGAAGTTGGGGAGAAGCTTCTAGAGGCATGCCTTTGATGTGAACAGAAGCCCTGCCTTGCTGGCCCTGCATCCAGGCTCACTATAGAGGGAGTATGCAGCCTTTTGTGTGGAGATAGGACACAGCCTCTTCAGGCTTAAGTGAGGCTGGGCCCAGGTCCTCCCTCCCATCTTGTCAGAGATGGCTCATTGAGACTCACCTAAGCTTCCATTGTGTGTGACTGTCTAGAAGGAATATGCAAAGCCCAACTGCCAACTACACCATGTGACCAGAGACAGGCTGCAGGCACCAGATGACTAAGGCAAGAAAATGCCAGCTTTCTAAAAGTGAGATTTTCAGAATTGCAGTTTAAAATTCGGCTTCACCATACGTTTAAATTGTGATTCCAGAGACACCAAGCATGACCTGATTATCTCTTCCAATTTGGAAATTACACTCCAATGTTATCCTATTGGAGGGATAGGCCTTGCAGTAGTGAACAACAAATGTAAGAGTTTTTCACTACCAGGACATGTAAAACCTAAAAGCACACATCCAACTTTTTCAATACACTGCACCCTGCCCCTTGGCTCTACAGGCCTACCCTAGGGGTGACTTATATGTATGAAAAAGGACGCTTTGGGCCTGGCAAAAGGTTTATTTTGCCAGTTCAAAATGGCAGTTTAAAACTGCAATGGCAGGCATGAGACATGTTTAAAGGGCTACTTACATTGCTGCCACAGCCAGTGCTGCAGGCCCACTAGTAGCACTTAATTTACAGGCCCTGGGCACATGTACTGTCACTTTACTGGGGACTTACAAGTAAATTGAATATGCCAATTGGGTATAAGACAATGTCCCGGCAGAAGAGGGGTAGGTCAGCGGGTGCAGTGCATATTGTGCACACTACATAAGGAAGTTCCTTGTGTGATTCCTGCTGGGTTTTGATGATACAATTGAGTGACCCTAGTTGGGTCGGTCAAGTGCTAACAGGTACTACATCTTACGTTTGTTTGGGTAGACATTACAATAGGTAGTTATCACCATATCACCAACCAAGTGTAGATAGTTTTACTCTTTTTCTGGTCCTGAAGAATCGCCACATGATTTAACGACGTAAAGGCGAGAAACATCTTGACCATGCAATAGAGCGCCCCACCTGAGACATTACCTCAGACCTGCGCCTTTGTTCTTTCTTTCTTTTTAACCAGGGTGGGAGACCCATAGAACAAAATAACTCTCAGTGGTACTTCCACACCTGTTTTAACTTCCTATCACTTACCACATTATCACTCCACCATCTACACTGCTTAGGCCCCTCACCCCCACGGCACCTAACGGCTTTTGGAAAAAAGATCTCCGCTAAAGAGCCCTTCATAGGGAGCCTGTCGGGGTATTGCAGCGCCGACCCAATGAGGAGCAGCCCTATGATGAAGCATGAAACCCAGCCGGGTGTGTGGGGGCCCTAAATTCCGATAGGATGAATCCCCATCCTTGCACTTTCCTTGACCACGCTAAACCAGTTTTCCTTGTGCCTTTGTTTTAATTAGGAACAGCATACCCTTTGTTCTTTCTTATAAGACAATGTTATCATGTTTTTCGGAAACAGCACAAGCACTTTAGCACTGGTTTGCAGTGGTAAAGTGCACATAGTCCTAAGGCCAACAAAAAAGAATTCAGCAAAAAGTAGGAGGAGGAAGGCAAAACGTTTGGGGATGTTCCTGCAGAAAGGGCCAAGTCCAACACCCATGATCTGTGCCATTGCCGTCATTGTCTGCTGGCCACTGACTGTGACTGTGGTCAGTGGGCACAAATCACTGATAAAGGCCATATATTTTTCCCAGCACTCCTGCTTTTGTGTGTACTGAGCAGACGGCATTATTCTCTGTGTATCCCTGTAACCATTATCCATGTGCCTACTGCTCACCTTGTTTGTCCTATGCCAGTCATCCGTGGGCATTGAACGCTAAGCAGATTGGCCATTACTAGTGCCTATTACCAAGATGCAGCGCACAATCAGCACAGTGCACAGTGGAAAAAAAGTGCCTTCTTTCATGGATTGTGCCCTCTCGGTTCTTGTTGGACATTACCAGAAGTTGTGTCTAGTTTTTACTTCGCACAGGCAATGATCTTCAACCATGCCCTCTGCATAGTAAATGAGCACAGAGCATGAAATTTAACCCACTAATCTGACTGGAAATGGCCAACAAACATTTAGGGGGATATTCACAAGAATGTGTGCTAAAGATCTCCAAAAAATGTTAACGCAACTTTACACATCACAGCCTATCATTGGAAAATAACCCTGTGTTAACGTGGAATTCACAACACGGCGGTGCCATGCAATAGTCCGCTGAAAATGCGGCCAATGTACGCGATACAACCACCTCGACGGAGATAAAAACACAAACCACAACACAAAAAAAATGCGATGAGCCCATTCGCGATGAGGAAAGCAGCGATAAGCACCGCCAGGCCCGCGACACACACACGGCAGGCGGGAATAAGCACAACAAAAGCCTGAAAAAGAAAGATAAACCAAACAGAAAACAACAGCCAAGCACAATGGAGGCAACCGGAGCCAGTATACAACCCCACAAGCCCCATTGGCAACAAAACATTGTACATGGCAGGCCATCATGGACAAGGTGAATGCAGCCGGAGAGCGGAGGAGGACAATGGAAGAAAACCAGAACAGCCGGAATGATGTGAAACGCACAAACAAGCAGAAACATGCCAACAACAAGAAGGCAGCGATGCACACCGGAGGTGGGAGTCCAGTGCCACACCAGGAGCTGGATGACATCGAGGAAATGGTGTCCACCACATCAGTCTGGAGATGGTGGCAGGACTCGGGGACCGGAAACTGCCCAAAACAACAGACACAACAGCAACAGGGAGAGGAACGACTAGGGACTGGGGGGACGGGGGGAGATGGGCACAATGGCACACATGCACAATTAAGCACAGCACAACTGCAGACAAACCATGCCCAAGAGTAACAACACCAACCAAGAGCACAAGTCACCCAACCCGGCAATATCACACCACTGAACAAGCACAGAAGTGAAAACCACACTGCCTTAAAGGGAGAAGGGTGCGCCAAATCAGAGCTGAAGGGACATCTCACACACAATGCAGCACACACACATAGGAAGCAGAGCACCCCAACATCGAACACAATGTGGTACAAACACCAACATTTGCACAACTGAACACAGGACACAAGTGCACCCGCTTGTGGCCGGTAAATGGCCATACGCATCTGGCAAAGCACGAAACAGGGCCATGATAATGCACAACTACAAACCCACAGCCCTGATGGGGTAGCAATGCACGTATGGCAGGGAGCCAGAGATTCCGTGACACACACATTGGCATACAAATCAAGACACAACACAGTTGGAGACAAGTGAAAGTGCGGAAACTTTATCAACAAGTGTGTGTCAGTACGGCCAAGAGAAGTGCTACGATATGCAGACCAATGCAGCAGCATGTCTGAATGAGGAACATAGGAAAGCGCCCATGTCCACCCCGGGGGAGTCCATCACCAACACAAGTCAGTGCCAACCCGCGTTGGTTGTCCGCGCATGGATCAGGAGTCCAGGCCAATGCAGCCATGTCCACTGTCGTCTTGGGACATGTGACCAGATTCCCAACATGCAACCAGGTGTCGGGACATGTGCAATGGGTCACATCCAGTTGTGGCTGCAGATACCTTGTCACTTGTCCATGAACGCGAGTGCAGCAGCGTAGGCCAACATCTCAAATAAGAGATTGTTGTCCACCACATCTGACATGTCATTGACGTAATCCATCAGCTGACCCGGACAGATGTGCTGACTCCAACCCCTGGCCCCAATGTGCACCAAAGCCCAATCGGGTAGTGGCTCAATGTGCTCACTGCACACGACGAATCGTGCAATCTCCCAGGTCCAGTTGCCAGCATGCATGCCAAACATCCATGCATGCCATAAACGGGCATCACGGTGACACTCCTGGTCGTGGGCCAACAGGGGGCGCACACACACGTCGAAATCCAGGTCAGCTACCGTTACGTTGGAGAGGCAGACATCCATGGTCCACTCGAATATGCACGAGCGACAATGCAACACAGGCTGAACGCAGGTGACGTCCGCAAGGCGGAAGCTCAGCCGGTAACTGATCCGCAGCACTGCCAGCGGCAGTGCCCCCAGTACATGCAGCAGACGTGCACTGTACAGGTCCACGTGACTGGAGTCGAGCATGTGTCCGGGATGGTCTGCCATTGCGTCAGTGGCTCTGCTTGAAGCGACACTTGCTTGCCCTGTGCCAGTCCTGTGGATGAAATGGCACAGCTCGGAGCAATGAGCAGTGTCTGTGTGCAACGGGTTCAGGCCTGGGGTGGGGTGGGAGTACGTGTGAAGGCTATTTCACGCACGCTAACTACGACCAAGGACTTCTGCATGTGGGATGTGTACACGTTGGTCTCACGTCGGGCAGTGCGTAATGTGGGAGTCGCAAGTAAATGCTATCGTATCTGTCAGGGGGTGCTAGCCACATGCAAGTCGCAGCTCGGAGCTGCAGATATGCCACCGCCTGATAGTACAGACAAAGGACCCTTCATCCCTACAGTAACTTCACCATCTGCATGCATTCAGGAGATGTACAGAGGCCTGTCGTGGGTGTGGTGGGATGTCTCCGACCCTAGGAATCATGGATGATATGCCCAGCACGTGGCACATGAGCGGCCTCACTGTGTGTTACGTTGCCTCACAGCTGCTCCTCCCGCCCACGAGCCCCCACACTTGTGTGCGCTGCGCGGTTGTATCACGTGCACTCCTACGGCACACCATTGTAATGGCTGTCCGCGCATGTCCAGCGGCATGCCAACAACACCGTGACGCTGGCCTTTGAAGGTGTGCGGCCACGTGAGTGTAGGCCAATGGTCCGGACAGGGCGGACACAGGTGTACAGTCCATGGCTGGCTGTGATCGCGCTGCGAATGAGGCTAGGCAACTGACTCATGCAGCCACAGGACTGATACACATAACACTTGGCATGCATGTGCCAAGACCCCGAGCGGTCTTGCGCTCCTACATTTCCCCGTCCGTGCGGGCCCGCCCTCCTGGTGCATGCTACATTGCAACATCGACTACTGTGGCCCTGTTGGCGACAACACCCCAACACAGAGACACACTTACCGCACATCCTGTCCATGGCCAGGTCCGAGCCACGCCCTGCTCCCCCTGCCGAATCAGCACACCCCTGCGTTGACCTGACGTACGCCGGACCAGCACATGCCGCCTGTGCATGCAGGGGGGGGGGGCGGGCGAAGCTACATTTCCAAGGTCACTGCCAACGCTGAGGTGACATGGTGTCGTCCGCTGAAGACAGCACACTGTGATGTTGCAGGGCCCGTGCCCATCATGCTGACACAATGACCACACGGACACACTTGCTCAGATGGTATGAATGGCTACTGGCACGTGCGTCCAGCCACATTTATTAGCAGGCACACATATCGAGTGACACCTGTGTTGGATGTGTGTGGGGTGTGTGCACACCAGCAGGCAAGGGCTGCCTGGTGCAGTCAGAAATCGACAACAGTGTACATCGTAAAGGACACAACCATTCAACCATAAAGGCCCCATGACTTGTGCTGCACAGAGTTAGTGGCCCCGGATGCACAGTGTCCTGCACGGGCCTACCACCACGGGCCGCTGACTTGCGGGGCACTGGGGCAGGGTCACTAGTGCAGAGCAGGTTTCCGTAGATGACAAAGGGGCTTGTCATGCAGTGTCTTGGTGGACAGTGGAAGGTGTACCCACAGGGCATGATGCAGAGGGCAGAACCACGCTGAAACAGTCACTATGGTGGAGATGAATGGAACAGACACATGTCGGACACCAAGTCCGGTCCAGCCAGATGAAGATGCAGAAAACCCCCAGGCCATGGACTCAGATGCCACCAAGGTCCAACCAGATAGTGCCCATGACTCATTGCGCACAGAGTTAGTGGCACCAGTGCTGTTAGGGGATGCCGCCTGCGATGAGGCGTGTCCAATGGTGTGGACTCATCCACATCTTACCCAAGACACAGTTCCACATGTGTGACCTACTGGACCGCAGTGTAGGCCTGTGGCAGCGGTTAGCACGGGCCATTCACCGAGTGTCGCCGGCTTAGGTTGGATGGTCCCACCGGCCTGCTTAGTTCAGATTCAGTGGCACCACGGGGCGCGGACTTGCGGTGAACTGGGTTGATGGCACCAGGTCAGTTGTTGATAGTGTTCAATCACCTCCGTGACTCTGATCCGGCATTCGTACGGACTGAGCCGCATCTTCCTCTTACTCCTCTCCGTGCGTTCACTGGTGTGGACTCTGCCATTCATGATTTGCGACTAAGTGCTGGATGTGGGACCTACTGGTCCGCAGGGTAGGCCTGAGCCCTCATCCACGTGTCGCTGGCTTGCGTTGAACAGGGTTAGTGGCACCACGTGTCGCTGGCTTGCGTTGAACAGGGTTAGTGGCACCATGTGTCACCGGCTTGCGTTGAACAAGGTTAGTGGCACCACGTGTCGCAGGCCTGCGATACGGAATTATGCTTCACTGATCGAAGGGAGTCTGGTGCTGTGGCCGCTGCCACGGACTTGGGGTCACTGCCATTCAAGACTCAGGACACAGTTCCACATGTGGGACCGACTGGGCCAAAGAGGACGCCGGTGGAGTATGTCAATGAGAAAGGAGTCATGTGGGCCAGCGTCGGGGGGGCCAGCGATGGTCTGTGGAGGCTGCAGAGGTCGCAGGACTGGGTCTTGGAGCTTGCACCGGCACGTGGTGGGCCATCTTTGACACACGCCGGTGTAGGCAGGTGAGCGGAGCCTTGTTGGTGTGCTGGGGCAGGCATGACGGGTCTGGGGCCCGGGGTGAAGCAGGCGCACAGGGACGCAGGCCCCGCTGCGCTCAGCGCAGGACTCGTGGCGGGCTGAGAGGCGCCACCCTGGCAGACGCGTTTTTGAATGAGAACCACGCCCAGTGCGATGGGCTTTTTGTTCACACCCCTAAGCAGGCCTGGCATACGCAGGTCCAACCCACTCCGCCTGTATATGCAGGGGGGGACGTAACGTGCAACATTTCCGTGTTCTGCCCCACAGACTGTGGGGACATGGTAGCGTCCACTGGCCACTACACTCCATGCACCAGCAGTTGATCTCCACATGGCCATTTCCTTGGTTTGCACACTGTGGTCTGTCCGGCACCTCCACGCCACACCTGGCATTGGGTAGGTTCACATTCCTTAGTCACTTGCCACTCTCGCACATGCCTGCTCCATGCCTCTCCTCACATCCTGCTATTGTGTGTCTGTGGTGCCAAGCCGTGGGTGGGTTGTGGGCATGGCAAGGCCAAGTTCCCAATGGAGTCGTGTTGTCGTGTCTGGTCGGTTGGCATGTTGTGTGGCATGTTGAATGTGGTTGTGCTGCGTGCCCAATGCTAGTGTCGTGAGTTGCATGACTGTGGGCTGGAGGTGTGTGGTGTGTTCATTTTGGACTTACCAACGAGCACTGCATTTCCATGGGTGCCATCCTGGGAGAGCTGGGTGATGATGGACTGTCGGGAGATGTGAGAATCATGCACTCTGCCTGGGGAGTTGACCATGACATTGTTGAGGAGTCCCAGGCGGTCCACTGTTGCCTGCACATTCATGGGATGCGTGTGCTTTCTGTTGTGGTATTTGTGTGCAGTGTCGGCAGGGGGCACGAGGGGTACATGTGTGCAGTTGATTGGCCCTGACACGTGAGGGAATCCAGCTATGGCGTAGGGGCCTTGCTTGGACTCCAACTGCTCCTGCGCAGTGTGGGTGAAGTGGAGGTGCTGGGGTACCAGGCTGATGTTGGCATCCAGGACAGGTCTGATGACCTTGGATGGGGCTGGCTGTGTGACTCCTCCGACTCTGGCAGTTGTGGGTTGGATGGTACCAGAGGCCGACATGTACTGCGCAGCCGGCAGCTTTGTCTGCGGAGGGATGTTGGTTGTCCGCTGGGTTGGTACCGTCAGCAGGTGGGGGATGTGGGTCAGGATGTGGGGGATGGTTGTCCTTTTGGGCCTGTAGTTGGCAATGTCCTCCTCTGGCGTTGGGTCTGGCGGCAGGTGCATTTCAGGTGGGTCCGCTGTCTTTTTGTACGCTGCCTCTGTGGTGTTCCCGGGGGGGTCGGGGGGGGTCCTGGGGGTGGAGGCGGGCCTGTGGTGGGTGGCGGTGGGTGTTGTGGCCCTCATGGGTCTCGGAGCTGCATGATCATTGTCTCCATGGCATCTGTGGGATTTCAGATGTGGCTCTTGGCTGGGCTTCCTTTCATGCTGCAGGTAGTCGTCCTGCTTAACACCAGCAAAAGGCAGGTGTTAAATCCCTGCTGCTACCGCGGCTTATCGCATCGCAGATCTGGCAGTTCGTTGTAAAAGTGGTGTTGTGGTTTTTTTGTGTGTTTTTGCACGGGAACGCCTACTCTGCATCTCATTAGGGTTAGTTGGTGGTGTCCACCGTGGAGATAAATTTTGAGGCAGTTATCGTGTGAATACTGGTGATGTCTACAGTTTGCACCCGCTTGTGAATGGGGTGTTAAATCGATCTCCACTTTTGATGGGTTAAGGTGGAGATAAATCGGCGGTAGGTCCTTGTGAATATGCCCCTTAGAGAGCTGGAACTTTTACAGCAGTGGAAACTGGAAAATGGCTTAGAGAATGTCTAGAATCATACACATTCAAAATAGATACTGAAGGCATGGACACTAGGCACAGCCTGTGGCAAATTCCATGCCCCGTGGCCTGTGCCAAGCAAGAATTGAAGGCTTTGGCAGTGGACTCATTGCCTTCAACAATGACTTGTGCCCAGGGCGTGCAGGGTATGATCTCATGACAATCCCAGTGTAATTGATGTTTGAGCAAAGGACATGACTAACGGTCATGCCCAGTTTACATCCAGCTTTCTGGCAGACCAAGGCCAATGGGCACTAATGTCAGTGTACACAAACAATTGGAATTGATAAAGTGTATGAAAGCATGAAATCAGATGAAAAAGTATCCACAGTCCATCTGCATCTTGTGTGACAAGCTGGTAGCCTCAGCGATAAACAAACAACACTCCACCTAAAATAGGAAAAAAGGGGATAAAAATCAGGTTGTGACTAAAGGGCCTTGCATTATGGTTTAAGCAACCTGCCTCAAGGCTTCTAGGAGCATTACATAGTTCTTCTGCTGGAGGACCCATGATGTAAGCTGACAAAATCTTCTCACTGTCATAACTAGGAGGCTCAAAAACATCTATGTAACCTGCACCAGGGACCTGCTTCTAATCAGAAAGAACATATCTTTTTGAACCTTCAGTGTTGCTACAGAAGCCAAATTAGACTTGTCGTTTCCGTCATGAGAAAAACCTATTTCATCTTAGAATATTTTAAGTCCTGGGAAGGAATATTAGGAAAGATAGGTGTCTTATTGAGGTTTTATGTCACCTGAAAGGTTCACTTTATTACAAGATGTAATGTTATTTGTAGCTTAATAGTGTTTCTCTAGTTCCTAATCATTATGGGCACTAGCTATGTGGTCATTTAGACCCTGGTGAGTGACCTGCCGGCTGCCAGGTCAGTAGAGGCCATGACAGCTGCTCCACTATAGCCGGACCAGCCGCTTAGTTTTGAGATCTCGGTCAGGCAGACAGGTATCTCTATGCCTTCAGTAGAGCCGTCAGTGTAGCACATCACTGAAGGCACAACATTTTGCAGAGCATTCACTATGTGCCATATTTATCATAGGGTTGTAATGCTTATGTGCCACGCAACATGGTGCAGAAAGGACACAATCTTAATGTTGAATTTAACAAGCCACGCAAGGCCACATTACATGGCCCTGAGTGGCCTGATAAATCCAGAGTAATGTAATGCAGCACAAATCTATGTGTTACGTTACTCCGATCAGAGAAGGCATTTTATTTGTGGAGTGTGGGCATTCCAACACATACACCCATGGATTCTGAAGCATTTCCAGATTTACCAATGCTGGTAGACCTCGGAATGCGTCAGAATGCTATGTCTTCTCAGGGGAGGCGTAACAAGGAGAAATATCTTTATTTCTCCACTTTCCTTCCTCTTTCTATGTGTGCTGCATTCTGTAGCACACATAAAAACAGGAAAATGCCTCAGGGGATTGTTTTTGTGAGAAACCTTCCTGAACAAAAACTATCCTGCTTACAAAGGAGGCACCCTTGCACAATGGTGCAAGGGTGCCTGCATTGGCGCTAGGCGGCAAATTGTGCGCTAGCACTGGGAAAAGACAGGAATGCACCGTATTATGTGAAATACAGCACATTCCTGCCCTTTCCATCTCATGAAGCGCAGCAAGGTGACTTGCTGTGCTGCATGACTTTTTTGGTAAATATGCCGCTATGTGTATTGGGCTAGCTTGGTATTTTTTTCTGTTTGTTTTCGAGAAACAAACTTCCAAAGCGGAAGTTCGTTTTCTTGAAAACAGGAAAGAGCAATGGCCTTAGGAACAAAGAGCTTTCTCCCTATGTGTTTGGGTCACTGTGACTTTTTTTACCTCCAACCACCCACCACGCTTCCCTTGACAAACCTGGATAGGGAAAACAAGCGATGGTCTTCCTGCCTTAAAGACGGCAGAATGGCAGCTGGTTTGATCTGATGGTCCTATGGTTGGAGAGGAGTCAGCTGAAGCTAATGCAGGGCATTAAGGGGCATATTATCAAGCGGCAGCGATAATTATCGCTGGCCGCTCTTAGGGAGATTTTTTTATTGCCGGCTATCGCTGGCAATTATCGCCATACTATCGCTGTATTAACAACGCATAGTGCAATGGCGATAATTCCCCAGCGATAGCGGTGTTTTCCATGGAACATCGCTGGTTTTCCAGCGATGTTCCATGGAAAACGGCGATAACCTTGCTGATACAACCCTGTGGTCGTATCAGCATAATCCACCCCCATTGTTAGGTATAGGTAAGTCTGCATTTTTGCAGACGTTAGTTTTTGGCAAAAACCGTGGTTTTCGCCAAAAACTAACGTCTGCAAAAATGCATGGGACTCCTTGTTAATATCGCGATGTACATTTCGCGATATTTAACAAGGTAGTCCGTCAGGGGTACGCCCAGTGACACCCACTTTGCATCACATTAGAGATGTGAAGTTAGGCGTGCTAGAAACGGGCGCTAAGTCAAGGAAACACGCGCTAGCGTGTCCTTGATGATATTGCAATAAAATTATCGCCGCTTTTCGCCCAAAAACGGACGCTAAAGCGGCGATAATTTTATTGCGGCCCCTTGATAATATGCCCCTTAGTGATTTACGGTGGTGCTGCCGCTCCATCAAACTCTAAAGAGCCCAACTATATGATTGAAGCAGTCATCACAGTTTCATTATTATAATATGTGCTGCTGGAAAATAATTTTGTGGCTCTGATCCCTCAAAAAGGGACATTTACCTGCAGTTAGAGAACTGTGTGTAGGCTGTCCCTAACCTCTCTAGTGAGGACAAGCAGAGTTGTCATCTCATTCAAAAGCAACTGATTTCCAAGGCTTCCTGCTGTGCTAGATCCAATGTCTGATAAGTATATTTTGGACATCTCCAGCTGTGAATGGATTTCTCTGTGTCTGTCCCACAGCGGCAGGCTTGGACTATTTTTAGAGCGCAAAATGGCATGGTCGCCAAAGAAAACCAACTAGTGAATGCTTGGCCTGCTTTTCAGTGCTGCAACTTGACATGACAAAACAAAAGTTATGTATTGGCTGAGCAAAAGTTTTATGTTTTTAACACAGTCTGGTCTGTTATTGAACTCCATATTTTTTTTAATCTTGCTTCCCCAAAAGCATTCCTAAGGGGGTCTAACCAAGGTTCCAAATGATGTACTGGCTGGTCTTACTTTTGTAAATTTTCTAATGTGACTAAAAGTTATACACATTTTATTTGGCGACATTACAGCAGACGTATGTTAAGACCTAACTACCATCCAGCTTGTTGAGTATCAGTGGTTTAATAGTGCAAGCCAAGAAAAAGTACTATATTGTGTTTTTGGCGTAGCCTGTCAGACCTCTGCATTATTTATTGCCTTTCCTTTAGGCGAGCTATCAAAGTAACATTTGCCAGAAACAAAACACGCCTCCAGCTGTGACGCATAAGGCTTGAAGCAAAAACATCATAGAGTGTAGCAGAACGTGATAGGGTTCCTTAGAATGGTAACAAAAATATGCAGAATAAAGCATTAGCTTTAAAGGTCAGGTGTACCTTGGACTGTACCTGGTTGATTTGTATTGGGGAGAGGATGTGGTCCGTCAGCTAAACTGCCGACTTTGGTGCTGGAAACCAAGGTTCGAGCCTAGGGGTCACGTCCACATCCTGTGATTCTGGGCAAATCACTTAATCTCCCCATGCCTGAATGTGTAATGTAAATACGGGTGTGACATCTGAGACTTGCTAGTCTCTGTTGTCATGGTGCCATGGTTACCCATGGTTCCATGATATTGTTGTTCTGTTCTGTACTGAGTTTCCTAGGTGTTAGAATGTCTTGGTTCAAATGCATTGAGCTGTTACCCAGACTGGCTGTGGCTTGGATGGGTCTTTCCTCTCCTTGGAATAAACCTGAAGCTCTTCGCCATACTTGCGTCCTGGGTCATCTTTCAGCTGCATGAGAATCTTACACTGGCGTAGTCGGCAGCTGGAGCGAAGGAAGACCCAACAGCCTCAACTTTTTCATCAACTTTGAACCTATCTTTACCACTCCAAGGTACTGTTCTGATTTACTTCTCTGTGGGGACTGGGAGCTTTCGCAGCGTTTGTCACCCTTGTTCCCCTGTGATTCAGAGTCGACGCGGGCTCGTCCCTATTTTCACTGTGACTTTCAGAGTGGTCTGGATGGTGCGCTAGCGCGAGAACATCTATCTGGTGTATTTTATGTTTTTCTCTCAGCGCTTCTTCATTTCCAACCCTGTGTTGCTGAGACCTTCCTTCCTTTTCCACGTTTCTGCAACTTATTTGGTTTTTACTGAAGTCTCACACTGAAAGACTTTGTGGTGTGTTCGGAGCAACGGATTGAACCACGCGATCTTTTTCATGTGACTCTGACAGATGTGGGTGATTCATTACTCTTTTACTTGCCTGCTTTAAATTTGCTTTTCTAGACATTGTGGCAATCTGTTTTTTTTTTCCAAATACACGCTTGCTCCACACGCGCGCACACTTGCTTCCTTGTCTTGTCTTGTCCTCGTGGGAATTTCCTCATTGCCTTCTCTTGCCATTCGCCCCGCGCTCTGTGGATTCTTCGCATGCCTGTCTGGAAGTGAGGAATCACGTCATCACGCTGCGGCGTCTCTCTCAGCCGCCATCTTGTGTTTGGCATTCCGGGGGTTTCCTAGGTTGTTACCTAGCAACGCGTCTTCGACGAAGAATTTCTCTGTGAAGCCAACCACGAGTCTTGCGCTTCCCCTGTGATGCGCACACACTTAGCAGGGATTACCTTTATTTTCCTACGCTGATGACTGACAGAGTTTGTTGGCATTCTCCACCTGTGCTAAACACGATCTTCGCTGACTGGCACAGCGCATTGTCGCGTTCTCGTTTCTCCTGATTTCCAATAAACCCTGCTTTTAAGGTTACACCCTTGTGGGCACAGCTGCAAGTGATATTCGTCTGTGACACGCACACATTCTGGATTACATTGTTGCGTGGCGTTTCTGTGACACGCACACATTGACTGTGAGTGAGGTTCATCTGGGTCACATCCACAACCTTCATCTCATCAACTGTTTTTCTTTTATAACACATCTGCACCTGTTGGTAGTGGCAATTTTGAGTTTCTGATGTATTCTTCATTCAACTTTCTGTTCAATGTTCATTTATTTTAATTCTGTCTAGAGTTTCCATCTTTGCTAGCAGTCATGCAAAATGTAACAGCTCCTCCTTTCTTTTTGATGTCACCGGGTGAACCTGGAATTAAATGGCAAAAGTGGAAAAAAGTTTTTGAGCGCTATGCCAGGGTTTGCGGCGTAAGCCTTAGTGCTGAGCGCAGAACTTCTCTCCTTTTGCATTGCCTTGGCTCGGAAGGGCAAGACATTTTCGATCACCTTCCCGAGCTTAGTGATGCAGAAAGCAGAGATCTCAATCAATTCGAGATCTGTATGAAAAAGCTAGACAAGCATTATTTGCCCAAAGTAAGCACCATACTAGAAAGGTACCTATTTGTCAAGAGACTGCAAAATGATGGTGAATCGGTTGAGGTGTATGTCACCCAACTTAGGAAACTTGCCTCTTCCTGCAGATTTGGTGAGTTGCTTGACGAGAGAATCAGGGACCAATTCATGTTGGGGGTGCAACATTGAAAAGGTTCAGTGAGGAACTCTGGCTGAGAGACGAACCTTCTTTGGATGAAGAATAACAAGTGGCGAAAAGGATTGAACATTCTTTAAAGTGTGTTGATACTTTGAAGAAAGACAAGCAAGTTTCTGTTCAAGTTGTCAGGGAAGAAGCCAAGACTGTATCAAAAGGTGATAACGCTGTCAGGTCTAAGAAAAAGCCGTTTGTTCCTAAGTGTTTCAGGTGCGACAAAGTTGGACATTTCGCCAATGATATAAAATGTCCTGCTTTGAATGTGATCTGTTCCAAATGCAAGAAAAAGGGTCATCTTTCTGTTGTTTGTAAGAGCAAGTTGTCTGCATCTAATGTTAAGTGTATAGAATCTGATGTTCTTGAGGAAGACTTTGTATGTGGACAAATTGTTGTTCAAATTGATTCTGGTTTGGAACAAAAATCTTCTCCTGAACAAAAATCTTGTCCTGTTGACACAATTCAGGTGGAAGGCGAATCTACCAAAGTTCTTTTTAATTCAGGGGCTAAAATCACCATAGTCTCCAAAACCTTCTATCAAACTAAACTTGCCTGCAAGATTTCTCTTCTAAAGCCTGACATTCGCCCTTTGGCCTATGGTGGTGAGCCCATACCACTTTGTGGTTAGTTCCTGGGTCTCATTGAGTACGGGGGGCGATATGTTTCTGGTAAAGTTTACGTTTCTCAAAAAGGTGACAGCATCATTAGCTGGTTTCACCAGGGAGACTTAGGAGTCATGCTAGACCCAAGTAGTTCCTCTCCCATCATTCTTAAACAAGCTGTTCAAGCCATTCATGTGAATTCTGATGTCAATGTTGAAACACGCATTAGAAGGAAATTTCCCAAAGTTTTTAGAGAAGGACTTGGTTGTCTTAAAGATTTCAAATTGGACATTCCTTTACGCCCCAATTCACATCCTTCTAGCTGCAAAGTTAGAAGTGTACCTTTAGCTGTGAGAGAAGAGATGAAGATGGAATTGGAGAAACTCATGAAAGGGGAAATAATTGAGGAAGTTACTAGTACAGATTGGCTTGCTCCGGTTGTGGCTGCACGCAAGGCCAATGGGTCACTCCGCTTGTGTGTGGACTTGAGGCAACTTAACAAATGCGTGGTTGTGGATAGATATCCACTGCCTAACATTTCAGAATTGCTAACGTTGTTGGGGGGTGCCAAAGTCTTCAGCACCATCGACTTAGCTTCTGCTTATCACCAGATTGAGCTAGCAGAATCTTCAAGGGATCTTACCTCCTTCATTACCCCGTTTGGGACTTTTAGGTTTGTTCGGATGCCGTTTGGCCTGGTGTCAGCGGCGTCCGTTTTTCAACGTGCAATGGAGAGGGTTCTCAAAGATTGTAATGGTGTCTGCGTCTACCAAGACGACATTCTTGTGTTCGGTAAAGATCATGAAGAACATGAGAATCGCCTCGATGTTGTCTTGGGTAGGCTTGAAGCAGCCAATCTCACCATAAAGTTGGAGAAGTGTCGGTTTGCGACTTCTTCCATTCATTACTTAGGGCACACAGTCTCAGGAGAGGGTATTGCTCCTAAATCCGATCTAGTAGACACTATATCTCTCATGCCAGCCCCATCTTGTAGAGAAGAACTTATGAAGTTCTTCGGTATGATCGAATACTATAATAAGTTTGTTGAGGGTTTTGCAGAGCATTGCACCAGTATGAGGGGCTCTTAAAGAAAGGTATCGAGTTTAAGTGGAGTGAGGATTGCAATCGCGAATTTGTTTCTCTTAAGAGGAAACTCAGTGATGCCCCTAATCTCAAGAGTTTTAATCCCTCCAAAATCTCCATTGTTACCACTGATGCCAGTCTTAAGGGGGTGGGTGCTGTACTCCAGCAAGAAGGTGAGAAGGTGATGGAAACCATCACGTTCATCTCTCATGGGCTTAAAGACCCTGAGTCGCGTTACTCCATGATTGAGCGCGAAGCTCTCGCGGTATTTTGGGCTATCAGAAAACTCAAGAAATTTCTTTGGGGAACTAAATTCTTAGTTAAGACTGATCACAAGCCCCTGTGTGAGATTTTCTCTAAAAAAGGGATAGACCAAGTCTCCGGCAGGATAAGCAAATGGGTCTTAGCTCTCCAAGAATATGACTTTGAGATCCGATACATTCCTGGTGTGGAGAACAGTGTTGCTGATACTCTTTCGAGATTGGTTGTTGATGGACCCCTTGATGATAGCGTTGATGATGATTGGAGTGAAAATGATTTTCATGTGTGTGTGGTGGGTGAAGGCATCATTGATGAATGTCAGTGGCGCCTCAAATTGGATCCTGTGTTGTCTGAGGTAATGGGTCTCATCCGCAATGGCTGGCACACAAAAAAACAGGCATCTGAGGGGGCTTCCAAGTTCTGGGGGGTCAAAGATGAATTGGCAGTATGTGATGAGATGCTTGTACGAGGCACACGGTTAATACCTCCACTTGAGCTTCGCAAAGAGTTGGTGGATTTGGCTCATGAGTCTCACTATGGTATGTCTAGGACCAAGGAGAGGCTCCGGTGCTCTTACTGGTGGCCTGGAATGGATATACAGGTTGAAAGGATTATAAGGGACTGCATGGTGTGTGCTACGAGTGAAAATTCCAAACTTGTGAGAGTCCCACCGATGGTTATCAGGGAGCTTCCTCGTGGGCCTTGGAGAGAATTGGCTCTAGACATTGTGGGTCCTGTTCATTCAAATGGTCAGCAAATTTTCATTTTGGTTCTCCTAGATTTATTTTCCAGATGGCCCGAGATCCACTTTACCTCTAGCATAGAGACTGTTTAAGTAATTAAATTTTTAGAGACTCTCATAGCCAGAGAAGGGTACCCTGAATCCATTCTTACGGACAATGGGGTGCAGTTAGTCTAGAAAGAAATGGAGACCTTTTTGAAGAACCGTGGCATAAAACATAAAAAATGCTCCCTTTACCACCCAGAAACCAATGGGATGGTGGAAAGGTTCAATAGGGTGTTGAAGGAATCCATCTCCTGGGCCAAAAAGTCTGGGCTTAACTGGAAGGAACAAGTCCTAAGAATGGTTGAGAATTATAGAATAACTCCTCACAGTTCTACCGGTCAGTCTCCCTTTGTTCTCCTCAAAGGAAGGGCTCCATGTACCCAAGTTGAACCCTCATGGGTAAGACGTCTTGAGGAGTCTGTCTCTGGATCCTCTCCTCAAAAGAATGCTATCATCTGGCGGAAAAAGGAAGAGGCCAAATGTTTAGCTAGGAAATTGAATTTTGATGCCAGGAAATCCACTAAAGATACGGTGGTTAAAGTAGGTGATTGGGTAGTTATCAAACTCCCGGGTTCTAAAGTTAAGTTCTCTAAGCCTATTCGTGTGGTGAAAGTGTTAAAAAATGCTGTAAGGACTCAGGACCACAGAATTTGGAATCTAAGAAGAATTTCTGTGTGTTCTGGTCCCATTTTGTGTGAAAAGTCTACCTCTGGAGAAGATTCTACTTCTGACTCTTTTGCTCCTCCACGTGTGTCTTCTAGGGTTGTTAAGAAGCCATACTATTTGAAGGACTATGTTTCTTAATCATCATATTGTTTTTTTTGTTGGTTTGTTACCTCCATACATCTTTCTTTTCCGTGTTAACGGGGGAAGGTGTGTGACATCTGAGACTTCCTAGTCTCTGATGGCATGGTGCCATGGTTACCCATGGTTCCATGATATTGTTGTTCTGTTCTGTACTGAGTTTCCTAGGTGTTAGAATGTCTTGGTTCAAATGCATTGAGCTGTTACCCAGACTGGCTGTGGCTTGGATGGGTCTTTCCTTTCCTTGGAATAAACCTGAAGCTCTTCGCCATACTTGCGTCCTGGTTACCCATGGTTCCCTGATATTGTTGTTCTGTTCTGTACTGAGTTTCCTAGGTGTTAGAATGTCTTGGTTCAAATGCATTGAGCTGTTACCCAGACTGGCTGGCTGTGGCAAAACAGACTGTAAAACCATACTGATCTACCACAAACTCACCCTTACGCTATCTAGGATGTCTCTGCATGTTTTAGTCTTTGCATGACCCCACGCTGAACGCACTGAACTTCGAATATCATAAGCAGAATGTGCAAGAAATAAACTACACAGCATTCATATAAATAATTCACAGAACACGATTTAAAGATAAAAAATGCAAGCCACTGCATTTATAACTGTAAATCATTTTTCTTTTAAAATTCATGAGTTTGTTCATGTTGAAGTTTCTTACTTTCCTTTCGTTTAAAGATGTCAAAAACTTGCAAAAGTGTTGAGTTTGGAGGATATTTGAATTTAGTGAATAAAAAGAATTGGCTGCTTTCAAAATTTGTATCTTCCAGACCTGGTGTCGATAGGAATGTTTCACAGTACAATATTATAAGCAAGGTAGAAACTTTTCTTCATTTGACTCAAAAAGAAATGTGATTAAATAACAAAACCATGGGGAGATTCATAAGAGTAATTTTTGAGTAATGAAAGAAGTGCTTGTTTATACTCTTAACATACTCTTACATGCCTTTGTGAATCGCCCCCCACACCCAACTCCTTACTAGTAAAAGTGGGCAGAGTCAAATCTATTTCCATGATCTGTAAGTGAGCATTCCCAGAATATTCCAGTCTTATTCCTATTATTTATGTTTTGGGCAAATTCATAAAGGCATGTAAGGGTAGGTAAAAGAGGAAAAAATACTATGGCCAGATGTATCAAGCTAAAATGCGATCGCAAACTCTGAAATTCGCAGAATTTCAGCGTTTGCGATCCCAATTTAGCTGTGTGAAATGTAGGAAAGAAAAACCTACTCGCAAAATAAGGAATCGCAAAATTTGCGATTCCCTATTTTGCGCATGCATTTAGAGACTCGCAATCTGAGAGTCCCTAAATGCTATGCTAGTAGCCGTCGCAAATTGCGATATTGTTGTAAGGAATCGCAAATTACCACCAACTTCTAGTTGGTGGTAATTTACATTTCCTCGAAAAAAGCCCTTTCTTGCTTTTTTTCAAAGTGCCATGTGGCACACATACATGCCCTTAGGGCATGTATGTGCGCCACATGTGCACACATGCACATTTCAGGGTGCAACAGGGTGTCCTTTGGAACCCTTGCACCCTTGAAATTGCATGCGCAATTACCGAGTACCTATTGGGTACTCGCAAATTGCGCATGCAATTCCCATTCATTCCTATGGGCCTCTTGGCCCATACAAATGAATTGGAAGGGATTCCTTAATTGCGAAATGCTATTTGCGATTCGCAATTAAGGAATATGTAGGAATCGCAATTATTATTGCGATTTCTACCTACATAGCATTTTGCAAGTCCTTAATAGCGATTCGCTAAGAATCGCTATTAGGGACTCGCAAACTGCTACAATGATACATCTGCCCCTATATGAATAGTGGCACATTCTATTTTAATGTATTTATTTATGTGCTTGTAGAGCACAACATTCATCCCAGGGGATATCACGGCTCTAATAAATCAGTCCTTCAGTAACAACTCTTGGATTGGGCTTTAAGTCAGTCCTAAAGATTCAGGTCAAGTCATCTTGGCCAGGTAGGTACAATTTGCCATGTAACTGTGTTCAGCAGTACTTTGTTTAATACATTCATACGCTTCTTGAAACTCACTCTAACAGCGCTGATTCGCAGTGCAATTTCTATGATTTAGAATTGGCGTATTCCTGCCTCATTCCTGGCATTAAAGAGCACTTCAGGAGTTCTACAAGAGTAAGTCACATCTACTCAAAATATAATCTTTGATAAAAGGTCCCATTGAACTCTTTACACTGACCTGTTGTATTCCGCTTTAGGTGTCCGTATATAGGTTTTCCTGAAACATGTCCTTATATAGGCACAATTCACATTCCCCTTATATAGGCATAGAATCCCAGTCCTTATTTAGGCATTAGCCATGCACTCCAAATACAGGCATGGTCACTGACATCCGTCCTCCCTAACGTCACAACGAGTTCTTAGAAACCAGACCCTTAAGCTCTTGGGAGTTCCCCTAGCACAGGATTATTGATTTCTCCAAGAACTCATTTATTATGCATGAACCGCTATACCCTAAGGGTTCATTCCTGACGTCTTCGTCTGTCCGACTTCACGTCAATGCTAACATTCCAAGGCACCCACCAGGTATAAATATACCTTCCCTTGCCCAAGCAGGTTAGAGGAGACCTCGACTTCAGAGGAGCCCGTATCCCGGCCTGACGCACTGAGAAGACGCTGTCATTCCTGCTCACAGAAGAATCCAGCTTCAAGTGTTCTGACTCCCTTTGCGGGGTCTTAGAGTTTGAGATCCGGCAGGAGATTCCCACCTCGCTCATTCTCAAGGTATGGAGCTGACTAGAACCTAGAGGGACTCTTGGCATACTAGACTTAACATACTCTTAGTATACCATACTAGAGAATACTTCACCTTCTTCTTACCTTGTCCTACACCTAGACTAGGTTAGGTACATTGGGGTAGAACTAGGTTAGAGAAGCATCGTATGAGTACTCACATTTTTTGCTCATGTTATTTATGTACGTGAATATATGCTAAAAGATAATGCTAGCGCAGTATTATTTATTTCTACTGCTTACGCTGTACATTATATATCTTGCATACTGTCTTGTGATCATAACAGCTCATATCTCTTACACGAGAAACAAGACTGTTCAATAAAACCTTTTATTGAAACGCCCGTCTATTCTTTCTGTGTAACTCTGAGGAAACTAAGCATGCACGATTAGCTGAGTTAAACTGTTATCTATTGTTTCCACGATTCTGAGAAGTGTTCCGATTCTAAAGGGAAACAAAGTGGTCATGTTTATGCGGTTGCCAGAAACTACTCCCTTCTTGTTTACAAGGAGTTTCTAGTGGCCTCTGAGTTAGCTGGCACAAAGTAATTAAGTTTGATATACTCGATAGGGGCATACTGACCTCAGTCCTATGCCAAACCTATAGGGTAAATTATTACAATGCGCAGAGCCTATTAGGGAAATAGGAACTACACTACATGGCGCCCAACGGTTTGGTAAGGCAGTAATTTAACGCTAGATACTGAGTAACACGGTCGTGCTTTTCTCTCAGAGACCCCTACTCACATACTCCATAAGACGTCTGGAGTGGGTAGGGTTAAATATCCGCCAAAGCTAAATAGGACAAAAACCATATATAATAGCTGTTTGGTTTAATCAACGTTGAAGGATACAGTGTTCCAAAATATTGTGCACCTTATCTTTTGTTTCCTTGAAACTTGTACTACATTTTTCAAAAAACAAATGTCCAATCACGGGGACAATGGCACCGAGAACGGTGTAGCTGCGGCTGACCCAGTCGTAACAGCTTTTAACTTTACCGGTTTAAATGAAGCTGATGAAGGTGTTATAAACATCCATCAAAACTTAAGGAGAGCCATCACTCTAAAACTTATAAAACACGGCCTATCACCAAGAGGTGGTAGAGCAGTTTTCGTGATAGAGGCACACAAATCCTTTCAGACAGAGGTATTCTATTCATGGATAGCATTCCCAGAATCAAATCCAGTAACAAAAGTGTTTGACTTCTTTAAAGAAGATGAACCACCAGAGGAATATATTCCTTTCGAGGATATTGAAATTCTACTCACATACCAGGAGCACCATCTCTGGTTTAAAGGCGCCCTAAAACATCACAGAAACATTACCAGGCTCGGTCCACTAGGTAGACCAGGAGCAACATGGCCGATTCTAGCCGGCTACACTCCTTATCCTGACCTCGATATAATGTCAGACGAGGAATTACTTACTCAACTTACAGAGTTAATAAAAATTTACAGACAATTGGTCCAATATGTCATGCGGACTTTCATAGTCCAACCACCAATGACCATTCCAATTCAAACCCCTCATCAGGGGAATACACTTAAAAATTACTCCACAGACTTTATACGCAGTAATGGGTAAAATGCCCACAAAACGTGAGCAAATTCCATTCTGGATAGCTCAAAAAATTACTCAAATCGAAGCAGTATTTCCAAATACTAGCCCTTATGAGAAACACAGAATCCTAACAATCTGTTTACCAATGGGGATCACACCACAACTAGAAGATTGCACCACTTGGGGCGCAGTCTTTGCTGCCATCTATACTAAAACACATGGTGTTCCGTCAATTGCAGTAATACCAGAAGTCCTGAAACAAATTCAAAACGAATACGGGGCAGAGCCTGCTCTGAATTTAGGTATGAAATTACTGAAAAACTTCGACCAGGTCTCAACAATAATATTATCTAATATTAAAGGTGAGGCAGCATCAGTGGCGATCCGCCAACGCTTAAGGGAATTTGATGTTACAGAACATCAAACTGAACTACCCAGAATAATAGAACAATCTTATGCATAATTAGGCAGAGATAGTTTGGGTGGAAAACCTTTGAAGCCAAAACTATCTGAAAGTCCTGAAAAGGACTCTATTAAACAAACTCCTACATCTTCTAAAAAGAAGTGGGAAACTAATAAATAAAATTCAAACAAGACACGTTCTCAATCCCGAGGTAGGTCTCCTCAAAAGGAGCCCTCTGAAAGGAGGTATAACCTCAGGAATAGGGATAATTTAAGAAAACCTGACAGGTATCAAGACACTGATACACGTTCCTCTCGTACCTTTCAGATATCGTCACAGACATCGGAAAGAAGAGGACGGTCAGAACATAGAGAAGAACGCATGAAATCCAAAGACGACAAACACGTTCAGAAAAATAAAACAAAACCTCAATTCTCAAAAAAGAAGGTAGCAGGTCTGAAGATCAGACATGCCGAGAATACTGAGAACACAACTCAAGAACACAGAATGGGCTCAGACAATGCTGGACAGTGCAGCAGAAGTCACAATAGCTTGCCAGAACCTGAAGGAACTTCTGGAGACAGTGGACTTGAATGAGTACATCACAGTAGAAACTGTAGACACCAGGGTTAGTACTTCACACAAGTTATATGAAATAACACTCCGAATGGAGGGAGACATACCAAGAAAGGTGAAAACACTCTTTTGGGAGAAACTTTAAAGGGGTTATGATATACTTCTAGCAGAAAAAGACTGGCCACCACAATTTGTCAGGGAGTGCCCACATGGCGAGGACATTATTATGCCATTCTTCTCCAACCATATTCCAATTCACCTAAAATATACTTACGCCAGGAAATGGGCAGTTGCCCAGGCCCCAGCATTATACAAAAATCATGTAGGATGGGATGAGGACTCACCTCACCATAAAATACAGTTAAAAAATGATCCTACTGCACAAAGGCAGTATCCAATAAAGCAAGAAGCTAAAAAACAGGTCAGGGAGATCTTAGATCAAGTTGAATACCAAGGGGTGATTGAAACATGCACCTCCTCAATGAACAATCCTTTGTTTCTTGTATCCAAACCAGACAATACATATCGTCTAGTTTTGGATTACAGACACTTGAACACTTGTTCTAAAACATTTGCTGTGCAAAATGCACATAGCACAGCATTAATGAATAACATTGTGCGTAAAAAATATAAAACCACATTGGACATCTCAAATGGTTTTTTTTGTCAAAACATAGCACCTGAAAGCAGGTACTTAACAGCTTTCTCAATAATGGGGACCCGGCATCAATTTTGTAGACTCCCACAAGGGTTCAAAAACAGCCCAGGGTTATTCTCAGCGAGAGTAACAGAGTTACTACAAATTTATGATAATGAGTCATTGTCATATGTCGATGACATCTATCTGACAGACGATGACCTAGATAGGCACTTGAACAGGGTGAGTACCATTATATTGGGCTTCGCCTCTGAGGGCTATAAATTCGACTTTACAAAATCCAGAATTGCCCATCTCAATGTCCTTTTCCTAGGATATGAGCTTTCAAGTGAAGGCAAAAGCCTGGCAGCCAACTTTTTAGAAAAGTGCGCGCTGCTCCAACCTCCAAAAACGCTGAAAAACTTACAATCCATCTAGGTTTCCTAAATTTTGGAAGAACTTACATTCTAAATTACGCAGAAAGGGTTAAACCTCTCTACAAATTAATCAAACCTGATTTTTCAACAAAACACTGGACACAGGAACACACAGAAATCTTGCGTTCACTCCAAGCTAACATGTTAGCAACAAATCACTTACAAACATGCGTAAATCAACGCAATTTAGTGATCCGAATAATTTCGGGACAATGCGGATTCACCTATTTAACATTTAATGAGGGTGAAAAAGTACCAATAGCATACAAATCACATTTGTATACACAAGCAGAAATGCGCTTCACTTCAACAGAAAAAATATTGACATCAGTTCAAACCGCTGTAGCAAAAGAAAGAGCTCTAGCCCAAGGGAAATGCATTATTGTCGTAACCGCAGTACCGGCCTTAGAGGCGGTCACAAAAGCGAGCATTCCAAATGCAAAAGTTTTACATCCTAGATGGATACATTGGGTTAATTCTCTTGCTGCAACAGATGTTGAATATGTTTTTGATCCTGATTTAAAAACACAAGCATTCCTGCAATATGAACATGAATGTCCTCTGCCCACTGAAATTTTGCCTCTCGATCAGTACGAATTCATAATTTACACTGACAGATCCGCACAACCCGCTACAGGGAGTAAGCAAGCTTACAGTGCAGCGTGCGCAATCGTTAAAGGTCGAATGCGCGATGGTAACTTCAGACCAATGGTCACTAAAACTCAATCTCTAGGAGATTGTACAGCTTAGCGAGCTGAACTACAAGCTTTCAAACTGGCACTTGAAAGTACAGATCGCCAATTCCCCACACTAATAGTGTGCGATTCTTTCTACTGTGTTCAGTTGTATAATGAATATATACAAAATTGGCCTGAAAACGGGTTCAAAGATGCAAAAGGTGGCACAATAAAGCATAAAACTCTTTGGGAACAAGTAGTTCAGTTGAGAAACGAACTACCAAAGGCTCACGTGATACACACGCTGAGTCATCAACGTGATGGCGTTCACGTTGCAGGGAATTCATTGGCTGATGAAGCCGCAAAGGGGGCTGTTCAGACTGCTTCCGTAGCTGCGATCACTCGTTCAAAAACGAGAATAGACAGTGAGATATTGTTGGCTGTCAATGCTTCAAGCAAAGGCAGTGGTGCAGCATTACCCAAAAAAATTTCCACTCAAGTACTTTTATGTAATTGATGCGAACAACGTTCCTTTTGCTCGAATCCCTGGAGTGGGGGATAGGGTAATTCCAAACATGGGACATAGATTAGGACTAATCCTAGCAGCACATGAGGGGATAGCCTCTGTCCATGCAGGTGTTTCTGCAACAGTATCTTTACTAAAACAAAGATATTGGTGGCCTGGCATTAGGAAACAGACCAAGAACTATGTTTTGGAATGTGAAATATGCCAACAGATGAAAGTCTCCACAGTGAAACGTCCTGCGCAGACACCCCTGTTGATTTCAGACAAACCATTAGCTTGTGTTTACCTGGACCACTGCGGTCCTTTGCAAAGGGACGGTAACTATAAATATATAATGGTCGCAGTGGATTCGTGCTCAAGGTTCCTATGGATATGGCCTCAGCGCTCGGCTGACGCTCGAACTGTTATAAAAGATTTGCAAGTCTTTATCGGCACATACGCAATTGGCACACTACATTCTGACCAGGGCCCTGCGTTTAGCTCTCGGGCTTACAAAGAAGCCATGGCGTAGCATTGCGGTACTCCTCTCCGTTTCATCCTGAGGGAAATTCTGTTGTGGAAAGGAAAAACCGGGACATAAAGCAGTCTATAACAGCTAGAGTATTAGGTTCGGATGATGGGTGGGTCAAACATCTTTATAGGGTCCAACGCTCATTAAATAATTTGCCAAGAAGTTCTCTAGGGGAGTCACTCCATATGAGGTCCTATTTGGGACAAGAATGTGGGTTCCTGATCTCGAATGTAAAGGCACAGTGGTGGAAAATAAACCCTTTGATATCAAAGATCGTTTGGCTGTTTTACAGGATCTAAATGAACTAAGATCGAAACAAAGCAACGTGTTCCTGAAGCCAACCACCACTGGGGAAAAACCGGCAGTCCCAGCAAGACCTGTTTTGATCCCAAAAGTTGGGGATCTAGTCAGAGAGAAGATTGCGGACAAGAAGGAATTTGGACCTTCTTACAGACAACCTGTACCTGTCCTAGCCGTACACGGAACAAGAACAGTACTTCTGCCGCCCCTTGCTGGAAAAAAGGAGAAAAGATTTGTGTCAATCGACCTCATCAAACCACAGTATGTGGCCAATACTGAATAGTAGGCCTGGTGGACTCTGACCTAGTAGCAGACGCACTCCTCTCGCTACTATCCAAGAGGTTCAGACTGAAAGACTCATAACCATCGAGAATTCAGCAGTAACAGATGAAGGACTAAGCAACAATGCTATGGAACTCATGCCTTTTGAAACTCAAGTAACAGTTCGTCCAGATACACCTGTCTACACCAACGTAACAAGTGATCAACTGGTTCCAGCGATTTCTACAAATCCTGATGCAATTCCAACAATTGACAGAACTGCTTCTGGCTATTTCATTAACTTTGATACGTTTTCTGAGGATCCGAGTGAACCTGAAACAACGCCAGCATCAAAAACTTTCAAACAGCAAGTACAAGACCTTTTTCATTTCCTGAAAGAGATTTATCTGGTTTCACCATGGATTGAACTATGGATTATTTCTGGAATATTTTTTTTTCTGCTTTGGCTAGCTTTGGTTATGACTATCAGCGTGCTTATAAATGGCAGATACATCCATATGAACACTGAAAGTAAAAATGTGAACTTACTTTTGAAACCACACAAATCATCCCATCGTGAAGCAAGAGACTTGTCAGCAGTGAACATCACAGCCGTTCCTATACAGGATGGTATAGTGTGGGACAAAATCGATTTCGATATCTTCGGCCCTACGGAACTTTTGAACATTCCACATTTATTTAAAATTTCATTAAGTGATTTTATTTCCTCCAGTGTCTATTCTGATGATTGGGACTTTGAGACTGTAAATGATATGATGTCTGATCTGGAAAAGTCTGCTGCATTCTCTAACAATGAATACTTAGAGGGTTCATCAGACTACGAACAGCTATATTGCTACAACCACTATGGTCATCATTTCTTGCATAAATCTGCAACACCTAGAAATGTGTTTATGTTTAACCAATGGGAACATTGTCCTACACCACCAAAAGGTAGTTCAAAAACGTTTGCTAAAAAGTTTCCCTATTTTTCAGGGTACAATACATCTGATCCAGAAACATTTTACTATAAAAATGTAAACAAAACAGGACAGAAAATTATGTTGACAAATACAAAACAGATTTACTCTGCAACATTTATTACCCAATTGTCTAGACATGGATTTGACTTGTGGAAAGACACAATAGACACAAAATCTGTCTGGGTTCTAAAGATTGGCAGGTGCAGGGAATAGAAGCTTTATTTAGAGCATGTATCATCCCTCAGCAAATAATGTTTTTGAATGACACTGTGCAACAAACGTCTTGCCTTGGTTTAGCCAAGATCAAAGACATGAAAACACCTTCTGTACCAACACCTGCAAGAAATAACACTACACAGGCAGCGGTTACAGTTGACACAATACTACAAACCAACAAAACAGATCCTGATTGGAAAAAATGGTTACTCTGGCCCACAGACACAAACATCTGTCAAGAAAGATTCCTGAATAGAAGACAGGGCTTTACTATCCATAGGCCAGACCCACGATACGTTCAAAGACAACATCCGGGGGTAGTAACAACATACAGTGTAGGAAAATTGTGCCTTGAATGGTTAAAAAAATCTACACTTGAGGATGTGAAAGAACACTTATCTTTACTTAAAGAAGACGCAGACCTTAGGGAATTCTTGCTAGGACCAAGAAAACCACGTCAAAAACGTTTCATATATGCCGACATTTATGCTGCTTATAATGAAGTATGGAAGGTTTCACAGGCAGAGGCCGCAGAACGAATACGTGAACTTCATCGTATTAACTTAGAGAAAACTCTCACTGTGGTCGACAATAGGTTAACAACTTTGGCATCCAGAATTTATTCATTGGACAACATTGTATCCTCTGCTATTGACATACTGGAACAAGATTTAGCCATGTTACAACAAGGCCAATCTCAGTTACGTTCTATTATGTTATTAGGCTGGACGCTGCAATCTTTGCGTGCGGGCTATGTGCCTTGGCGTTTTATCAACACGTCGTCTCTGTTTGCAGAATACAATCTAACAGATATACAGATCGAACTGGCACAAAGGGGAGCAAAGTATACAGTGCTGAGCATTGAAAAACTGGAAAAATTACCATTCACAGTGGCAGAAAAACCAGCTACAGAATGGCTTATCCATGGCAAAATAACTCTGCCTGTCACTACTTTTCAGTTTCAGTATGGCCTCAAACAAATGCATGCAGGCAAATATGAAAGGTTGGGTAAAGAATACATTGAGACATCCTGGGATTTACCTTACGAATACAGATGTTGGAGTGGGGATCGTGAAGTGTTTCTAAGCGGTACACACTGTGAAAATGCACTAAGCGGTTCACTCATATGTCAGGACATTTCTTTACATGGGACATGTAATGGTTCTGTGGCAAATTTGTCCTGCCACCAGCAGGGTACACCGGCTACTGTGATTAATCCAACGTTTGGCCAACTTTCTAACAGGAGTTACCTCATGTTGAATGATCAGAGTTGCTGTGGCATGTTGCCAGGCATCCCATATCTGGTAACGGTCAACTCCAGGGTTACTTGCTGTATGCAAGTATTGTTCCCCCCAGTAGACACAGTCAGGGAGTCGCCTCTATGGCCTTCATTGAATGTTTCTTTTACACGTTTTGATACTTTAAGCAGAATGAAAGCCATGCTTTTGCAACAGACCGTGCCTTTGACCTCGGCCAAAGAAATCTATGATTTACAAATTGCAAGGACTTCGGCTGAGATACAGGCTTTAATTCGTACAAACTGCCCTATACATTTCGCAGAAAT
The DNA here is from genome assembly GCA_963921515.1 of Calotriton arnoldi. Lineage (NCBI taxonomy): Eukaryota > Metazoa > Chordata > Amphibia > Caudata > Salamandridae > Calotriton > Calotriton arnoldi. Next base: position 739,547 of record CAWUFW010008951.1, on the reverse strand, counting down.
GATGGGACGTATCTTTAACATGTCTGATACGAGCGGTATTGTACATGTATTTAAGACCATCTGTTCAGGACTGTTAGCACCCTTCCAGGCAGTCTTCGGAATCATCCCAAACTTCGCACATTCGGTGTTTGGTGGTGTGCCATTAATTCTAGCACTTGTTGCAGGAATCCTATTTCTATTCCTACTATTACGCTATGGCAAGCCTATCCACCGACATCACTCCGAGCGATGTGGAGAAAGCTCTCCTAGAACGGAAGTGCAGTGAGCGCATAGTGCAGCTTTTGGGCATGCCTCGTCTACGGGAACTTAATACAACATGGTTTCTGTCATTCAGACCAATCTGGCAAGATTGCATCTTACCTGTTCTACGCTGCCTGCTTTGCGGTGAAGAATGCGTGCTACACACCTGTCTAACACTACCATCAGTCATGCCAACGGATATCGATACTCTGCTGGACCCAATAACGGCCCATGCTCTGTGTTGTCCCCAGAGGCTACCAATCCTGATGACGGCATTCATTGAGATCTCACAGACGCTTCCTGCTGCTGCTGAGGTACGAGATGGATCAACAGGCACACAGGTAACAATGGACGCGAACATTGCTGTGGCATCTGATGCTGTAGGCGATGCTTCTCATCTCTGTGCAATTAACCTTCTGAACGAGGTGTTCCAAATGTCGCCAACATCGGTAGATGATATTTTGGCTACAGAACTAGATGATTTCATGTTTACACCAGACCCATACACTGACTTTGATTCGGCTCACAGTGTACCAGGGAAGCAATGAATTTGGCCTTCAAATTTTCAAAACTTGGAACTCTTCCTAAAATTGAACTTTTTATTTTTTGAAAATACATGGCAAAACAATCTGCTTACAGTAGAACTATTCTTATAAAACGGACTTCTTTGAATACTTCCAGGGACACATTGTCACCTTATTTGTCTAAAATGTTCATTTAATACCATGATATGCAATGGCTTTGATTTTGGAAAACTTGTCAACCATTTCATCATATGTATATATTTCTGTTTATTCATTCATGTTGCATTTATTTCCAATATATGCTTAGAATGAAAATATGCTTTAAAATGTACAGTACCTATTGCATTACATGTTTTAGCAACAGTTCTTTTAAAAAAACTTCTTTTAATATGCTTTTAGGAATTTTTTAGCAATATGTGGTACTCGAGTTTAATGTTTAGCATTTAGTATTATCGTTCATTCGAAAGTGGGGTGGGTGTTGTATTCCGCTTTAGGTGTCCGTATATAGGTTTTCCTGAAACATGTCCTTATATAGGCACAATTCGCATTGCCCTTATATAGGCATAGAATCCCAGTCCTTATTTAGGCATTAGCCATGCACTCCAAATACAGGCATGGTCACTGACATCCGTCCACCCTAACGTCACACCGAGTTCTTAGAAACCAGACCCTTAAGCTCTTGGGAGTTCCCCTAGCACAGGATTATTGATTTCTCCAAGAACTCATTTATTATGCATGAACCGCTATACCCTAAGGGTTCATTCCTGACGTCTTCCTCTGTCCGACTTCACATCAATGCTAACATTCCAAGGCACCCACCAGGTATAAATATACCTTCCCTTGCCCAAGCAGGTTAGAGGAGACCTCGACTTCAGAGGAGCCCGTATCCCGGCCTGACACACTGAGAAGACGCTGTCATTCCTGCTCACAGAAGAATCCAGCTTCAAGTGTTCTGACTCCCTTCGCGGGGTGTTAGAGTGTGAGATCCGGCAGGAGATTCCCACCTCGCTCATTCTCAAGGTATGGAGCTGACTAGAACCTAGAGGGACTCTTGGCATACTAGACTTAACATACTCTTAGTATACCATACTAGAGAATACTTCACCTACTTCTTATCTTGCCCTACACCTAGACTAGGTTAGGTACATTGGGGTAGAACTAGCTTAGAGAAGCATCGTATGAGTACTCGCATTTTTAGCTCATGTTATTTATGTACGTGAATATATGCTAAAAGATAATGCTAGCGCAGTATTATTTATTTCTACTGCTTACGCTGTACATTATATATCTTGCATACTGTCTTGTAATCATAACAGCTCATATCTCTTACACAAGAAACAAGACTGTTCAATAAAACCTTTTTATTGAAATGCCCGTCTATTCTTTCTGTGTAACTCTGCGGAAACTAAGCATGCACAATTAGCTGAGTGAAACTGTTATCTATTGTTTCCACGATTCTGAGAAGTGTTCCGATTCTAAAGGGAAACAAAGTGGTCATGTATATGTGGTTGCCAGAAACTACTCCCTTCTTGTTTACAAGGAGTTTCTAGTGGCCTCTGAGTTAGCTGCCACAAAGTAATTAAGTTTAATATACTCGATAGGGGCATACTGACCTCAGGCCTATGCCAAACCTATAGGGTATATTATTCCAATGCGCAGAGCCTATTAGGGAAATAGGAACTACACTACAGACCCTCTATCCCATAATAAAGTTAAGCTTGATCTCTATTTCTCCTTCTCAGTCCCACCTTACACTTTATGCAGGAACACTGCTGCAGTAGTTCTGCAATTAGACTTTACAGGTTATTTGGGTGTGTAATAGTGAACGTGATGAACTTTTATATTTTGATTTGGATACATAAGATCATTTTAAGTGTTTTTCACTGAATTTCATTTTTTTTGTCCCATGGCTATGTTAAAGTGTTTGTGCTACCTGAAATATAACATATTGAACTGTGTTTTATCATTGAAGTTTTTAAATTAATCATTTGCACAAGTTATTTGCAACATTTTCCTTGCCATGTGCTTTGCAAATATATTAGCTTTGTTGGTGCTTGTTTGTTTTTGAAACAAAGTAATTGGATGAAGTGAAATGTTAGCAATTTATTACTTCAGCCACTTTATTTTTCCACTGTTATTTTCTGCTTTCTTATATGAGACAATGCATGTTGTGATTTTTATTTGTTATGTAGTTTTTTTTATTTTTTATAAACTCAGTTTAGTGAAGTTCTTCAGTTGGTGCTCTCGACTTTCAGCAGCTCTGCAAGCTACAATTGTTCCAATGTACATTTTTATGTTCCGAAATATCTTACAGGTTCCTTTCATCATTCTCCCTGTCTACAAATGCGATTTTCAGCCACATCTTATTCATGTACTTTTACTTCTTTTTTGGTGATGCTGATTTTGTGAAATCTTAAATATTTACAAATTCACCTTGTCAAAGTTCCCAAACTTTATGAGGACAGTCTTCCAAAATACCTTTTTTAAACTAAATGAGAAGGTTCTACTTCTGCTAACTCCCTCTCTTTCACTCGCTTCAGACTTAATTAAAAGTTTGTGGATTGTATGAGTACCAAACTTTTGATCTTGATAGAGCAAATTTCCTCATTTTGCAAATTAAATACATTAACTAGAAAGTGAAAACTTTCTGTGCTCAATAACGCACCAATAATAAATGTATATTTGCAGTAGGCATTCACACTTAGACATTAAAAGTACGCAAACATATTAACATATTGTTTTGACTCAAGGTAGCCTCACTACTGATGCCATGCTATATAATGACTTTACACAATAGGGGTAAGCGGGCTGTTTTTGCATTAAACTGTTGCCTTCCACCAGACATTTTTTCTTTTCCACTGTAAATACTGTAATTTTCCAGAAGCCGTCTGTTAGCTACTGAATTGGCATTTATTATGTATTAGATAACTGAAAGTGAGGTTCTCACCAGGAGGAAAGGAGATGGCAGGAAACTTGACTTGTGGAATGAACTGTCTAGACCACAAGATTTGATCAAATGAAACAACTCAAGGACATAATTTCATAGTATATGGGAATATGTGAGAAACTAGGGAGTTTACCTACTCCCTGAATTTGCTGGAAACTGGTTGGTGGGAACGGGACATATAAGATTTGTTGCTAATAATGTTTTGGTAGAACTATATTAGTGTCTGTTCCTTAGATTAGTCAGAGCCCTTGAGGAGAGAACTCTTTAGCACCCATCTCAGGGAGAACATTTTTTTCTGAGAGCTCTCCTTTCACACCAAGAAATTAGGTACAGAGAGCTTATTTCTGTAGAACTTAGGAAGCAGTCCTTATAGATGCTTGCTGACTTTGAGCTGAGAATAATTTCCAGCTTCTGATAATTTCTATTGCTTGAGTGCTAAAGCTTTTGGCTTATGCATTCTGATTCTCACATCAGAGCCCTTCATTTGGGTTTCTGAAACTGACACCTCACCTTGCTTATTGAATAAACTGCCTCATGTAAAAAAAACATTAATTTAGATTAGGGATTTCCTTTATGGAAAACACTTGCTGCATTTTCTCTATTCTATTTGTAATTCTTACTAATGTAGTAATTTATCTTGTCTTAAAATTTCAACTACTAGATTATTTCAATCTGTAACACTTTTGACTAAATGTAATTCTTACTAAATGAATAAATAGATTTGAATTAATTTGCTAATAAAACTTTTTAAACTCATGCCAACTTTTCTTTTCCGATTCTTGTGAAGCCCCATTTGGATTTCACTGTTCATAGAATTTGATGTAAAGGATTGCTTCTTATTAACTCTCCTTGTCGACTAACAAAGGTCCATACAACCATTCATGGGGGGCTATTTAATAATTATACTCAATGTTTGAGATACAAGAATCCCCAATCCAGCAAGTGGTTGCAGAGTGACGGTTAATGTCACATAAGGAAAGGAGCCAAAGAATTAATTTAATTGCCCAAGTTCAGAATTGCCCATGTCCCTAAAGTCCATTGTGCAACCTTGAAGACAGAAGGAGTTGGCAGTCCAAAAAGCATTTTGCAGTGGTGGAGGTGTGAGTATCAATAAACTTGTGAGTTGCAATTGTCTATGGTGAGCTTATGCTGATGTGTTGAAGTTGTATGTCTTACATTTTTAATCATGTCTATGGTTTAATTGTATACATGAACATTTGCATTTGATGCTGAGCAGTTGATGTTATTATCGAACTTGGCCCAGTCCAAGATACCAGGATAGACATGCGATATTGTGGTAGTACTTGTTTGCTATGTTTTAGTGGTGTTGGGTTGTGAGGTACCATCTACCACACAATTGAGATAAGGACCATAACAGATTGTTGTGATTGAACTAATAGTGATTGGTGTTAGAAGAACCTATTGCAAAAAGAGGAAATTATATCAGTCAAGGTGATTTCTGCTTGTCAAAATTTCGTCTGTGTGTGTGTGGAAGCTGAAAAGTGTATTTTTGTCCAAATCTTGTGTGAATGAGTTACTTTGAATTCCCTAGTGGAGCAGACAAGGGTCATTTGTTTATTGTGCTTGCTTAAAGTTGTGGAATTTAGTGTACAAGAAAATTGTAATGGCTGCATCACCATTTTCACAAGTGATATCAACTCAGACATTAGCAATTTCTGTGGTATTTGCACCAGTATTTATTGCTTTTAATTCTGCTGTACCAGGAGCTGTAGGTGGAGTAGCCATGACAGGGTATATGCCGACATTGCAAAACTAACAAATTGTTGCCTTGACCTCACCACAGAATGTTCAAACTTTAAGAGAAGGGAGAAAGATTGTTTACACCTCCAATTATGCACGGCTAAATGGGACCATTCGATAATGCGATTTTGCACCAATGGTTTAAGGTTAAGGAAACTCCTGAGAATAGGGGAACAGAAGATACAGAGAGACCATCCATGAGTCAAGAAAGAGCGAGACCCCTAGAAGTGTCGGAATTGAAGGTGGTACTGGAAGAAATCATATGGATATGTTCAAACATTTCACATTTTAATCAATATCAGGAAAATGAGCTAATATACCTGAGTAAGGAAATTACAAGGCATGCGGCTAGTACAGATGAGAAACTGACAGAATTGGTACAAAAAAAATGAAGTAGAGATCTCTGAATATTCCTTCACAGAAAAGTTTCAGGACACAATTAGATGATGAGGCGATTGTCACTATGTGATCTTCATGAATAAAGTTAACCATTGCCAAACTGGTTAAATGCATTTGAAAATTGAATGATTTTGACAGATTAGAGAGTAAATGGGAGAAAAAGCAGGGAAATAAAACAAAGCAACCAGAGACTGTAGAGGTAAACAGTAAACTGTTTTTAGCACCCCCAGATAATGCTTTAGCATTCACTAAGAGTCTGATACCTAGTGGAAGGTATGTTCAAGTGCCATAAAGTCGAGGTGATCTTGCGACATTCACAAACAACTTTCCTAAACTGAAAAAGAATCCTGCTTAATGGTATACACAGGTTGACAGGTTTGTGAAAATTATGAAGATTCTGTGGACAGATCTGAATAACTTTTTTGACATTGAGATACTGAGCAATTTATGGGCTGAGTGTAAGATGGATCACTGACAGAATATCGATTACAAGAATATCGACCTACAACAATATCGAAGTAAAAATATAGAATGCCAAAATATCGAATCCCTATCTACAAACAGGTAAGTACAAAAATATCGAATCCAAAATATAGTTGTAAAAAATATAGTTAGTCAAAATATCGAATTTTTTAAATATCTTAAAAGTAATGTAAAATTAATGAAATAATATATATAATTAACTAAAACATACTTAAAAATACTTAAATAACTTTAAAATTAATAAATAATTAATGTAAGTAAAAAAAAATAAACATACATTTTTATTTTTTAATACATATATATATTAACGTAATATTTATAAAAAATATTCAATATTTTTAGCGTAGGATAGCGGGAGAGTAAAATTTACTATTACCACTCCAGAGAGTGCAACAGTAGGGAAAACGTTGGATAGCGTAGGGGTAAAAATTACTATTCCCACTCCAGAGAGTGCAACAGTAGGGAAAACGTTGGATAGCGGGAGGGTAAAAATTACTATTCCCACTCCAGAGAGTGCAACAGTAGGGAAAGCGTTGGATAGCAGGAGGGTAAAAATTACTATTCCCACTCCAGTGAGTGCAACAGTAGGGAAAGCGTTGGATAGCGGGAGGGTAAAAATTACTATTCCCACTCCAGAGAGTGCAACAGTAGGGAAAGCGTTGGATAGCGTAGGGGTAAAAATTACTATTCCCACTCCAGAGAGTGGAACAGTAGGGAAAGCGTTGGATAGCGTAGGGGTATAAATTACTATTCCCACTCCAGAGAGTGCAACAGTAGGGAAAGAGTTGGATAGCGTAGGGGTAAAAATTACTATTCCCACTCCAGTGAGTGCAACAGTAGGGAAAGCGTTGGATAGCGTAGGGGTAAAATTACTATTCCCACTCCAAAGAGTGCAACAGTAGGGAAAATAATGATTTAATATTTTAATAAAAAAATAATAATTATCAATACCAATAAAAAATTAATTAAAATGGCTTACCAATTACAAAATATTTAATAATTAATTCTAAATACCAATAAATATTATTTCTTAAAAATGAATTACCTATTAATAAAAATTAATTACCAATTAATAAAAATTAATTACCAAATAAGAATTCATTAACAATAAATTAATAATTAATACCAATAAATAAAAATAAATAATTACAATTAAATTACTTCCCACCCTATTCCCCTATAAACCCACAACCCGCTACAGAATTAAATTACGCAAAAATTAAATAACATAAAATTCATTACTTTAAAAAAATTAAAACATACATTACAAAAATAATACATACTTTTAACACATATACTAACACTTAAAACACTATAAAAAAATTCGATATTTTTAACAACTATATTATGACTGTCGATATTTTGACAATCGATATTTCTTACCTGAATTTCGATATTCTTAACCACTATATTTTGGCAATTCGATATTCTGTCCATTCTATATTTACAACTCGATATTTTGGCAATTCGATATTAACAATTCGATATTATGTCTGTTTACCTGTAAGATAGCTGTACAAGGAATATAAGTGCCTGTGCACCTTTGCCTATGGTGATGACAAAGTACGATGAGGTGATTACTTTCCTGAAGTGAAAGATTCCAGCAAGGGAAATTGATTGGTTAAAGATCAATAGAACATCTCAAGAACTTAAGGAATCAGCGCATGCCTATCATGACTGGTTATTGCAGGTGTTTAAACAACACAGTGGGCAAGAAAATCCAGAAAAGGGAGGTATGGGAAGTTTTATTTCACAGTTAATTCTTGGGTTGCGCCCAGAGATCAGTATGTGCATAAAACGGAATGTGATTTGTTGGCATCGAAGCCTTTAGATGGGATCCTGAGGTATACTAAGTACTGTAGCGATGAACAAGAGATGAAGCAGAAAAGACTCCAAAAGAGAAGTTTATGCTCATACAAACTAAGCTGGCTCAGAAAGGGTTTCAAAATCAGCCGTATGTTGGAAATGTTGGTGGAATGCAGGGTGTTGATTACGAAAATGGAGGTCAAATGGTGCAAGGTGGAGTTGATGTTTCACAAGGAAGAGGTCAAAGTTTTCCAGTTGATCTACATTCAGTGGTATTGTGAGTATAAGTTTATTGTTTAGTTAATCAAAACCTTTAACAATTATGAAATAGAATCAAACAGTTCACAAGTAAATTTCACAAATAAGACTAATAACATAGCTTCACTTTAAGCAATAATTAATTATGAGGAAAATAGACCTATCCAGGTATATTATAAAACACTGATGCATAAAACGTACGACGCTAGATTGTGAATTTCGACCGTATTTAAATCCTAATACACCCTCCGTGTGAGGCTTAAATTATTATATAAAATTCTAAAGTTGTTTCATGTAAAAAGGAGCAAGGGTAACCTACTAAACAGTCATTATAAAGTGCTTTGTTCTAACTGGACCTAACTCAAAGTAATCCAGCCTTTAACATAGCATTCATAAAAGTGCATCCTTTTGTTTGACTCCTGAGGTGTCGAAAGTGCCTTTATGCCTTATGTGATTATTTGGTTACCAATCCCTACCAGAGCAATAAAAACTTCACAGTTGATTGTAAAACCTGTGAAACCTATTAACAAACATGGTGATCACGTAGCTATTGTATATAACCGCAGCTAAGGATACATTGAAAGAATGACATTGATCTAAAGTGCCTTGTGCTTTGAATAGCTAATCCTGCTGTTCCATTGATCTTAAGTGGATTATTTCCAGCCCTTGGGAGAACATGATAAAAATGCACAGTCGGTTGAGCAGGGAAAGATTACAGTACAAGACATAGTGCTCACCTAGTTCTAACATCGGGGCAAAACAAAAGATAAAATTAAAGACTATCTTTGTTCCTGCTGAGGTGCTGTAGATCTTGCTTGACGGAGCTGGTGACTCACGATGTTCACATTCAGCGGTAGATATTGCTAAGTTGAAGAGGTCGACTCCTTGTCATTACTGTAACAAGCTGGGGTATTGGAAGAGGGAGTTTCAAGAAAATCCCAATAGAGTAAGTGGTGATGGGCAAATGCAAAGTGCAAATGCAACTCAAATGCAAAACGTCCCAGTTCAATGAAGACAAACTCCAAATTAGTCACAAGACCTTATGATGCAGTTCCCATGAATTCCAAAGGCCCCTCAGAACATGGGTAACCCCAGTTTTAATATGAATCAAGCACTGAGAGCAAACCCAAATCCTTTCCAGAATCCATTTCAACAATTCTAAATGTTTGAGAACAAGATCTTTCACTCTGACTATTCCCAATGACGGTGCCTGAGGGGAGAGGAAGATTGCGTACTTGGCACAGTCTTAGAGGTAGCCCATAGTGGTCCATTTGCAGAAGGAGAAGTAAATTGCCACCAAGTATCATTTTTTATTGCTCATCTTATTTCTTGTGTCTCAAGACATTGTAAATATGGCATGCCTTGCTTATAATATCTAATAGTGGATACCCACAAGATTGGGACTAAAAGTAATTTCCATAAAGTATTATATAATGTGCAAAATAATGTAAAATAAAAATAGTGCTTTGCTCAGACGAGTTGTCCAGGGACATTATGTCAGGCTTGCAAACCAGCCTCTCTGATAGGGGAAGGATACAAAAAAAAGTGCAAAGTGCTAAGGCGAATACAAGTTATGTTGTGAATTACTTGAGGTAGCCAAGTGGGGTTCTATACTAAAGGAAGTTATGAGGGAACTACATGAGGCTACACGCAACATGTATTGAGATTGTTCTGCCCTCTGCTTTGAACACTGGCTTCAAAACAAACTTATAATCCTTAGCTTGCTATTTTTATCAATCTGATCAGGATTAGAGAAATATCCTGGGACACCAAGCTCTCACTTAGACTGTTTGATATAAGTGAGCCAAATGATTTTTAGTAAATTATTCAGCTCTAGCCAATCTTTTAATACTAGTCTTGAAAATTTCACCTCCGATGAAAACCACATTCTAATCCATAGTAATAGAGAGTCTACTTGAATGGTATCTGATATGTCATTTACCCCTAATTCAGTGTGACAAATGTGAGTGGCAGTGCTCGTGGGTACCAAAAGTCTATGTAAAAAAAGAATCCGCTCTTTGAAGAGCACCAGAATTAATGTGACCCCATATACCCAAGCAATATAGAGCTACTGGAATACATTTACTACCATACATCTGTAGCATCACCCTTGAGGGACTGTATCCAAGCTTGTTGGCAAAGCAAAAAATCACCTTCGGCTCTCTTGCAAAGTGCTGCAATCTGGTATTTATTAGACCCCCACACTGCAAAAAAGGTGTCAACCATAATTCCCAAATAATTCAATGTAGTGACCTTACTGACCTCCGCTCCACAATAATAAAGGACTTAGATTTCATATTTATCTGTCCACTTGTCATCATAAAATATATTCTTAAATGTACCTTTAAATCAAGATTACTCATAAAAGTTGTAAAAGCATCTAATAAAATCAGGATGGATTTTACAGTTCTGGCAGAAAGTACTGTGTAATCGACATATAGCAAGGTTGGTATCAGATTTTTCCTCCAGTCTTATAAGTAAAACTCGTCCCAAGATCTTAGAGTTTGAATCAAGGAGGGAGATCGGTGAGTAACAATGATGACTAATAAATTAGTCATTCTATGTTGTCCCATGGTACCGATTCCAGCTATAGTATTATTTCAGATTCCTTGCAATGCAGAGTAGTTCACCTTAGTGAATTTCTGCCAGGTGTTTTTCTCCATCACATTACATGACGAAAGTCAAATTCTGTTCTCATTTAAAACTCAAAACAGGGTTCTGGCATGGTGCCGAGACCCAAAAAAGTAAACTGAAATCCCATCGATCTTTAATCAGATTTTGAAAAAGATTCCTGAAGCACTGCAAACACCCTGCAACTTGGTTCTTAGTACGGTACAATGATGACCAACTTGTGACGTCAAGTACACAAGAAGCCTGCAAACACGGTACGATGGCCTTGCTGAATCAATGGGTTGTGAACGGACATAAGGGGTCCCCGAGTAAGTTGCAATACTGCCAAAAAGAGGTCTTGGAATTAGGACATCTCATTGACAAAGGTACAAGGAAGGTGTAACAAGAGAGAATGACTGCCATTTTGGAAATGAATCCACCCACAATACAGAGAGAAGTTAGAATGTTTCTGGGAATGGTGGGCTACTGTAGACAGTGGATACCCAAATGTTCCCTGGTGGTGAAGCCTTTACTGAGGCTAACACAAAAAGATGTGCCTGATCTACCTCCATGGGACAATGATTGCTTAAATGCATTCCTAGAGCTGAGAGAAAGCCTCTGTCATGCCCCAGCATTAGGAATGCCAAATTACAGTAAAGCGTTCAATTGGTTTTGCAGTGAGAGGGAGATCTGCACTCTCTCAGTGGTTGCTCAGTTGCAACACAGGTCTTGAGGACCTGTGACATATTTTTCAACTACTCTTGACCCTGCTGCAGCAGGACTGCCTGGCTCCCTTAAAGCAAATGCAGCGCTTGGTGTCAGTATTGGGAGAAGCAGGAGTATAGTTATGGGACATCCTTTTACAGTGATGGTCCCTCACTCTGTGGACATTTTGTGGCTGAGCACGGCAGGGAAACAGAGAAGCTGTGTATAGAATGCATTACAACCATGGCAAGTTAATACACCCGTTATAGTTTAAAACACAGTAGATCATGAACTAAGTGAAATTTGAGACTGGCCGCAATGGAGCACTGGACAGATGCACCAATCAGGTTCCTCCTCACCAAAGATCTTACCTTCTGACTTGTTCCTTAAGTCCCAATCCCCCACAGGAGTACAATTCTAAAGCCCCTTCGGACCTATGGGGAGGCACTCAGAGGCTCATAGGATGTCAGGCTTAGGCCAACAGCAGAGTCCAGTCAATGTGCAGTTGCCACTAGTCAGATGGACAGTTGCAGGAAAGGCCACTTGTGGCCTGTGGTATCCCTGTAGCTTGAATAGGAGGTCAGCCTCACACCCCTTGTAGTCCACTTCTTTGTCGTGGGTATAAGAGGGAACAGTTTCTGTTCTTCAGGGCTCCTCTCAGGCCACAGACAGTAGGTCCAGTCCTCCTCTGTCCTTCCTCAGGTTCAGCAGTGTTCTAAAGTGGGACCTGGAAAACCAAGAATTATGCCTGGCACGAGCTAGCAGGTGAAAATATCCCATAGGAATGCTCAAACCAATGGGGTAAAAGTTCCCATGGTCAACCCTACCCACATGGGGAATTTTCAAGATGGCAAAATCAAATCTTCAGTTGCGCTAAAAGTGGTCTTTGAGGGCTGGGGGGTGTGTGAGCAGTGTACTATGGTAAGCCTAGTCTTCTTCCATATTTACAATAAGAACCAGATTGAGGCAACCACTGTACCCACAATAAACCCATGACAAGGTCGGTAGAACAAAAGTTGGGTTTTATACAACCAGAAAGTGGATATATAAGAACTGTCTTGACATCCTGTTTCACTTCCTTTGACGTGCACCCCAGTATTAGCCGTAAACCCAGCAGACCGGTCATGCAGGATTTGGCACTAATGTCAAATAGACTGCTCACAGTCCCTACCCTTTTGCTGAGTTCAAAGGAGTCATCCATGCCCATTTAGACCGACTTGTCAATCCCAGTGGCGTGTTGTATAGCTTATGGGAGGAATTTTATACCTCATTCAAACCAATTCAAGTGCTAATTACTTGCAGGGAGAAGTTCGAGAGCAAATGCAAATTATCCTAGAGGAACTTGTGTCAGGGAGAAAAGAACTTTCTAAAAGCTACATTTCCTTAGTATTTATTAAAAATCCAACTTCACCGTTAAAGTGGATTTTTAATAACTACTAAAAATAGTTGTTTAAATATTTTTCTAGCTAGTCTGATTCCCAGAAAATGTGTTACTATTTTTATCTGTACTCTGGTTTTCTACATACTCCAGATGTAAAAGTGAAACTTGACTTTCAGGTGCTTATCACTGTAAGAAAATGTTAACAATAATTTTCTACATGTCCTACTTTTAAATATCATGTACCCTGCCTCGTGGGCTATAAGGCCTACATGGGGATGATTTATTATTAGTTAAAAGGGAGGATTTGTCCTGTCACAAAGGTTTATTTTGACAGGTTGAATTGCTGTTTTTATACCGCTACAATCAGGCTGCACTGGTAGACCTGAAACCATGTTTTACACTGTCACTGTAGTAGATGGCACAATAGGTGATGCAGTCAATTAGTGGCGTTTAACTTATAGGCACTATCTATTTTTGACCATATACTAGGTACTTAGAGGTAAGTTGTCAATTATGAGTATGTTTAAAGGGGGAGCACAGGCAATTTCACACTGTAGCCAAAATATAGGCCCAAGAAAACGCAAAAAATATGAGGTAACCATGCAGAATATGCATATTTCCAACACCTAATAATATATACCCAGGCCCAAATTATACATACCTGACACCCACTCACTTCAGAACCCATACATTCAGACTGCACCCTAGGCTCCGTGTTTTTCCTCTTCATCTAAGTGACACCATAGCCAACTGGAAACAAATTCCAGGTCCACATAGCGGCCCGGCTACGTGAGGGTACAGCTTGTGGCCTGGTGTTGCTCCTCCCTTATCAGCACTGTGCCACCCTCATGCTATCCTGCTGCCCCCTTTTTTATCATTCTGATTTAATTGTTGAGTGGCAGCCTAAATGGCAGAAAGCTTTGAGACCCCCAACAACAGCCATAGCCATAATGGTAAACCTAAACTAGTGCAGTCATCCATTATGTGAGATTCAAGAGACTGGTCTGCATAAAATGTGCCCACAGGGGGCCATGCAAACCAATCAAAAAAATCAAACCACTCAGAAAGTCTGAATCAACCAGAACCTTCAACAATAACTTCATCAACTCTACCAACTAGCATACTCCACAGTATGGGGCCTGGGCTGTATCAAACCCTTTCTCACAGTGATGGAGAAGATCTGGAGGATAAAAAGCTCACTCCATCCTCCGTACCACTCACCAAGTTACGCTCCAACTTTGGATTCTGAGCAGCTAATTCAAACTATAGATGGCTCATCTAAATCGCAGGAAGCACTCCCTGATTATCTCGGAAAGATAAATGATGGTAGAAACCATTATGAATGTGATGGGGCTATTCAATCTTCACTCTTTTTGGGAGATTTTGATGGTATTTCAAGCTCTTTCGATTCACCCAGGAGATACCAAACACAGGAACCAGAAGTATGGAAGAGACTTCTCAGTACCCTGGATGCAACATCCAGGGCATTACAATTTCAATCAGATCAGATGGACATTCAGAACACTTTGTTGCAAACACTTGCTCAACATATTACATTAATTGACTCAAGATTTGAACACCTTTTGGCGACAGTAAAAGCTTTCCTGAAAGACTCAACCAAATCCTCTTCACATACACATCTTGGTTGCCCGTGCGAACCAATCTTGAAAAAACTAAATTTTTTAACATCCTTTTAGGTCAGTTTGGTTAATGAGGTTAAACATACCAAAGCAACATCTCAGGTGGAGTCTCTCAGACATCATCAATCAGCTACACCACAGTTCAACACCCTGATAAATCAAGAAAAAGTCCATGTGCCCAAAGAACAATCAATGATAGTGAATCCTAATGTGGAAAAAAAATTATTAAAATGTTTTGAATATCAACACAGAAGAATATCTGCAAAGTGACCCTGTGGCATGGGAACTGTCCTCTGAAACAGCAGAGACAACAATTCCAGAACTGTCTAAGTGCAAATAAAAGAGGAGGAAACAACTTTAAAAAAAAGAAAATATTTACAATCTTCGCCACCCCTCATACGGTCCCAAGCTCAACCTATCCACATGGACCCAAAAGTGAAAAACAGGAGAACCAACACTGGAGTATGTAATTCAAATATTAAATTGGATGCTAGAAGCTGTAAAGTACTAAATTAATGTTCAATGTCATCTAGTAAATGTGTGAAGCCTCCGGCAATGCAAAAAAATGATGAGCCCAGAACACACAGCCATCAGGAAGAAGGGCCTCAAGGAACAATTGACAATCAGACCATGATAATCCACCCTCACCATCTACACAGACTACTAAAAACACAACATTCATTGGGAAGTTTGTCACAGGCATGGGATTAGAAGTGACAATAACAGCTAAACCACTGAGCCCCTTGAGGGGTAACTCATTGATCACCCATGTAGTCACAAGCACAGACCTTTCACAAATATTAAGACCACTTTTTATCCAGAATACAAATCAAGAGGCCCCTGGGACATCTTGAATTTGGCAACATGTTATGCTTTTTATGTACCCCTGAAAATATAGGCCATCTGAGGTCCTCAGACACTGAAGCAATAGAGTTTAGACCACCCTCAGAGAATTGTACCAATGAAACTACCTTGGTAACATGGTCTTCTTCTCTTTCTGGTAGTCAAATACTGGAAAATTGTGAACTCTTTGAAGAGAGGGGAATGAAAGTAAGCAAAGTCTCGCCTCACAAGTATCCAGCTGTTTTCCTTTATGATAAAGATACTCTCACTGTTCCACAACCTTTAGTAAAGGAGCCTCTAAGACCGCAATTACCAACAGGGCAAAAATCATCAACGTTAATAAATACAATAGGGCAGCAGTCATCTAGGATCCTTCCACCAGCAGCAATCTTAATGATTACATGATCGCAAACTCAAAGACGCAACTGCAAACTATCGCACAACTCTAATATGTACCAAGATGATTGGAGCTAGTTCCCATTTTCTTTGAACCACAAGGACTAAGCATTGATTATTGGCCATGGAAAAACTCCAAGTAATAACAACAAAACATCATTTAAATGATCAATTAGAATATAGCAGGGATAAAATAGATCTTGCTTGAACTACAACTGAAATATTTTCCATTATCCAATGAAATAATATGCTTACAAGAAACCTGGTCGAATAAGGATTTTCCTCTAAAGGGTTTTACAGGATTCCACTTGCCCGCCGAGCAGGGGAAAAAAGAAGGCCCTTTGGAGGGAGGATTCACAAACTATGTATCAATTAATTAGACCCTAACCATAGCAAATCTGAACCTAAACACTTCGGGCCTGATTCACAGAACTGACTTACGTGAAATACGTAAAGTTAGTGATTTTCGGTATTCACAGGATACACTTACCAATACTAACTTTATGTCCGCTCCCGGGCCGGAGATTCCGGCCCTGTGGCGGAATTTCCGCCTCTGGGTCAGAATCTCGCCTCCGGGCCGGAATACCCTCATTTAGGCCGTTTGAGCATAAACGGCCTAAATGAGGGTATTCCGGCCCGGAGGCGGAGATTCCGGCCCAGAGGCAGAAATTCCGCCACAGGGCCGGAATCTCCGGCCCGGGAGCGGACATAAAGTTAGTATTGGTAAGTGTATTCTGTGAATACCGAAAATCACTAACTTTACGTATTTCACGTAAGTCAGTTCTGTGAATCAGGCCCTTCATGTATGGTGGTCATCAAAATTAACAACTGGAACTTTATAACAGCTACAGATCCACTTCTATTACTGAACATCTGCATGAACACAAATAGAGGGATTACTGGAACACATACTATCAGCCCATGGTCTAAACTCATGGCTACTAACAGGAGATATTAATCTGAATTTGGCTAATCAGGGTGAAGGGAGGGTTTCTTGAACAAAGTAGACACCAAATGGAGAGTTCCGTGGCAAACCTTGCCTTCCTTTCATAGACCTGCCTAAACCCTGATCATTCTTTCCTTATCTTCCTAGAGGGCATTGGTCTCCCCACCCTCAATGGCCGCATAGCCCACAATACATCAATGGCCTACACTCATAAGGCAAGCAAGAGCAGTTCAACACTTGATTACACTTTTGCATCTCAGCCCTTGTTTTCTAAGATCAGCCCCTTTGAAATTATCACCAGATGCGAAACCAACCAATATCCCAAAAAATAACACTTCAAAATTGGAACAGCCCAAAATCCGAACATTACACAATGGCTCACAATCGACACACTCGCAAGAGGGTGTGTTCTCTGGAACCTCACATCACAGGCCCACAAATAGCATGATCTGGGCCTACAGAAACCCTTTCCAAATCTGGGAGCAAGTTCAAACAGAGCTCAAAAAATTCTTCCCAATACACCCAAAGACAGCCTCAAATTGGTACACTAAAACACTGAGAAATGAGAAGAAAAATTTAGAGAGGCAAGCTACGTCCATTAACTCATTAGGAGATCGAATAGGAGAAAAAGAAAAAATCAAAACACTAAGGAAAGCCTATTAAAAAATAAGTTTGGGCAGCAAAGCAAAGAATATGCGATCTGGATAGAACTCCACAAGGCATGTGCCAGCAAATACCCACAAGTCTTTTGGAATATTATTAGGCTATTCCAAAAAAACTCATCAAGTATTGAAGCGACTGTTGTGGATCCCCGGTCCTGGATATCGCACATCCAATCCTTGAACCTTAGGGACACACTTGATTCCCAGTTAGCCCTCCATTTTTCATTGTGGCCACATATGGAGTACCATCTAAAACCCATAGAGAATTGCATTAGCAATAGCGGGACGATGGTGCCCCCGGCTCAAATGGCCTTCCTCCGATCATTTACAAACAATAGATAATGTAGTAGGCAGCAGCATTTTTAAAATTGTTTAACACTTCAAACAACTACATTGGCTGACTCCACACTGTCGGTGGAGCATAGAAGGCCATCTTGTAGAAGGAGGTCATAGACTCAGTTAAAGCATTGAGGAGGAGGTAGGCACTACAGGAAACATTATGAGAAAAATAGCATACTGAGAGGAGGTAAATGAAGAAAGACTTCTCCAGGAGTCAGCTGACACAAGCTATTTTTGTAGACGTACCTGGGAACCTGAGCTTCCTCGAGGAAGCTGTCCTCTCCTGCTCTACAAATATAATGTTGTGCCAGGTAAGAATTACACCCCTTCTTTGTTTCTAAACCTTGTACTAGAATTACTCATGCAAACCTTTTCTTCAATCAAACCTATACTGCTTATCTAACATCACATATATGCTCCTCAAACACAGCCTCTGGCACACACCCTTTAAATAAGATGATTTTATTATAATTTATTTTCATTATTCCTTCCTCTAAGTATATTGGTTGCTACATCTGGGACAGGAGTAATTCCTAGTGTTGCAGGGCAACACTCAAGTCTGGTCTCTAAACAACACACACAGGTATGCTAGTAATGCCACTAGTACACTGTGGGGAATTTCTGTAATGTTGTTGCACTGTAGCAGGTTTTTATTCATGTTCTTTACAATATTATGCCCCAACACCTTTTTATATCCACTTTTAAAGGCTTATGTTGTTGTTTGAAACACCACTTTATACCATCTCTTTTTATGCTCCTAGGACTGCAACAAAATTTTGACTGGGTACACAGATTAGACTTGTAAGTATAATGGCTGTTCTTTTGAGCAAGTGAAATTGTGGATGTAGTGGTGGTGTCCCACATCCCTCACACTTTTATTTATCCTATGACTTAGCATTGTACTGGAAACAGAAGAGTATTTAATGTAAGCCTTGTGTTAACCTCCTGAAGAGAAATCTGTGTGTGTGTGTGTGTGTTATTCTTGAAATCTAATAGACTAACATACCACCATCATTTATGACTTTAATGACATTGGATATTTTATTTCTGTAGATATGTCTCCCTGTCTTGTCAACTACAGCCAGACAACAGCCTCTGGTGTCTGACCACATTGCTGACAGCACCACAGATAGCATCAGGGGTATTGCTGGCAATAGAAGTTAGACCCTCTACCATCCATCAGTCAGTTAAGCCTAAGAGCATTTGATCTTTACTTCTATGCATCATTGTTTTTCCTTTCTCTGCCTATTGTGTTTGTTTATTAAAATGTCAAATTATATTGCATTTCATGTTTTTATGGCTTAGCATTTAGTGTTCATGTATTTCTCACTACTAGACATAATTCGTGACAAATAGAAATTTTCTATTTGGTTCATTAGTCTTTATTTACCATTTCACATGTATGTGCTTTCCAGCTGCTGGATCATGGGATCCCTTAAGAACTCGAATGTATATATTTCATAATCTCATGCTAGGATCAACCCCTACCTTCATGTGTTCATTTCAGGCCTCATTTTACTAACTTAAATAGACATTTATCTGTCAGTTTTATGTTAAAGATGTCTGTAGAAGTGTTAGAAACGGGTAGCGTGGTGCAGAGCGGGCGGGCCAAACTCCGGAGGAAATGTGTAAAGCATCTACGCAGCACTCACAGGCGACACACCAGGCACACTACAAAAAGAGACTCCACACCAGGTTGCATGAGAAATAACTTGTGTATTTATAAAACACATTAGAATGCAGAACACAGGTGCATATCTTCCGTGCCAGCCGGCACCGGATAACCATCCACAGGTATGAACACGGTGCCAACTGACACCCAACAATCATTTACATGGGGTTATTTACAGGGCAGGGCCAATCGGGTCGCTGCCAGAACCATCACAACAGTACCCAAAGATAAATGGAAGTCAATAGAAATATAGGTGTAACAGCCTGTGCCTACTGGCTACCTCATGCACTTGGCACCGTCAGGGCATTAGGCCTAAACATAACCCATTATAGCATGACATTAGGCAAACTTGCATGAGGGATCTCAACATGCATAAAAACACATTATGGGCAACAATTAGGCATGGAAACATAGGAGATACACTCATCAGGGTTAGACCACCTTAGGCGGGGCATAAGCCACCTCAGCTCAGGTACAGCCCCGTATACAGGACACCCGCAATGTAACCTTAGGGATAAAACATTCAGCATATAAACATTAGCATAAATGCATTAGGCCTGACAATAGGCATCAAAGCACATTCTGCACAGGACCATCAGGGTAAGCATTAGGCATAAACGCATACTAGGCACATCCTGAGCCTGGGGCATAAAACATGTGAACATAGGGCATAGAAACACATTTAGCATGTGGCTCCTCCTCTGCAGGAACCCAATAGGCGTACCATCAGCACTGCAAACCTGAGGGAAAAGCTTTAAGTAGCATCCTAGGTACAAATGCATTATGCAACCATATTATGCCATAAATCATATGGGGCAATAGGCCTCGCCAGCATAACCGCAGTTCGCCCCAGTCGGGGGCCCAACACTGAGACTGGCCTCTCTCGGGGGCTCAAATGCCCTATGTCCCACACAGTCAGGGTTGGCTGCAAGGGCGGCGAAAACAAAGGTGCGCAAAGCGCTAGGGCAGGAGGGTCCCTCACTCCTCTCTCTTTCCCTTCTGGGTAAACCAATGCCCCCAATGCGTGGCAGCTGCCCCCTGTCCTGCGGGGTAGCTGGGTAAACCCAACAAGCACTGGCGCCAACAATGCAGCGATGGGAGCCCCACTCCGGGCTCTAACAGGAATCTGCCCACAAGAGCCCTGGCACGGTGGAGCCCCTCTTCTGGGACTCTAGAATTTCCCAAAATGCCTGTCGTGCAGCTGGGGGAGGAAACAAGTACTGGACACGTTGGAGCCCCCCTCCTATGGGACTCTAAACACAACCAATGCCCTCCAAAGAATACTGGCACCAGGGGCGGGCACCGACAATGTGCCCCGACACACCCCCCAACCACAGGATGACTGAGCCCCACTCACCGGCAGTCTGGGGCCCCTCTGGATGTCTCTGCAGTCTCCGGGCACCGGCAATGTGCCCCGACAGGTCCCGCTTGTGGGACCTCTCCTGGCTTCACCCTCAGCGGAGCCTTCTCCTCGTCAGCAGCGCGGAGGGGCAGGCACCGACAATGTGCCTCGGGCCCCCTCCGCCGCAGGACTCCTCCTTGGCAATTTACATATAGCGCTCACAAGGCGCTAGGCGGCAGGAAAGTTCTTGGGCTGAAATTAAGTTGTAGCGTCCACAAAGCGCTAGATCCCACACCATAAAGTGGTAGCGCTCCCCTTCACTGGCAATGAAATATAGCCCTCCCGAGGCGCTAGGGAGCAGGCAGGAAGGCGCAGTCACTGGAAATATAGCGCTCTCGCAGCACTGCGCTGCAGATGTCAGCTCCTCACCTCCTGGGCAATAAGATAAAGCGCTCTTCTTCTCCAGGCGCTAGCCAGCAGGCAGGGATGGTCAGTCACTTCAAATGTAGCGCTCCTCTTCTGCTGGGCACAGTTATAGCGCTCTCGCAGCAAACAGAGCACAGTCAATGCAAATATGGCACTCTGGCAGCTTAGCGCTGCAGGACCCACGCACCTTCTTATCCTAGGCAGGGCTGGAGGCAGCGCTCTCCTGGTGCAGGAATAAGGTTGTAGCGCTAAGTCTCACAAAATAAAGTTGCAGCGCTCCTCTTCCCCTGTGGCACAGTTATAGCGCTTTAGCAGCACAGCGCTGCAGGCATCAGCTCCTCTCTTCTCCTGGGCAGACCACATGCTCACAGGGTGCTAGGCAGCAGGCAGCTGGCAGTAAGATATAGTGCTCACCAGGTGCTGGGCTTAGGACGGCAGGAGAGCAGGCAGGCAATACTGGGCAAGATCAGCAGGCAGTGGGTACTCATCAGAACAGGACAGCAGCTCCTAGAAGCAGTCATCTCCCATAAAGTGGGCACTCCTCCTGACACAGCAGTCTTCACTCCAGTAAAGGGCTCTCACTGGCCCTGTGGACAGCGGAGGGGTGCAGATGGGCACAGGGGCCAGCACACAGGCCCAATGTGGCGGTACCTCCTGGCAGAGTGTCCCCTCGCAATCAAGTCCACGCACAGTCTGAGCACATGGAGGCACAGCCCCCCTAACCCCACCTACCAGAAAGGGCTGGAAGCTTCTGGAAGGTTCCCTGGGAAACCGGTCCCAACTGGTTTAGGGGGAGGTGTAGAGCACCCTGGGTGCCAGGCTTCCCTCCAAAAGCTGAGGGTGCTTGGAAACAGACAACTATACCGCCAACTCACCTCAGACAGGCGGCACATGTGCAGACAGGAAGGGCATCCATTTTAAATGTAACATTTTACAAAGGTGCATTTCTACAATGGTGGAAATAAAGGTGCGTACACCATTGCACAGCATTTATTATTTTCAGTTCAGACACACCATGTCAGTAAAAAGGCTAGGGGGAAAAGCGAAACATTTTGGGACAATAAGGGCCAAGTCCAACAAGAAGTATCAAGAAACACAGGGGCATATTAGCAAGAACGGCGTTAAAATTATCGCCGCTTTAGCGGCAGGAAACTGCCGCTAAAGCGGCGATAATGGGCTTGATAATATGCCCATGAGAATACCAATAGAAGTCCATGTTCTGCTGTGATCCTGGGCTTCTATTGGAATTCTCAAGGGCATATTATCAAGCCCATTATCGCCGCTTTAGCGGCAGTTTCCTGCCGCTAAAGTGGCGATAATTTTAACGCCGTTCTTGCTAATATGCCCCACATTTATTTTATGTATTTCAAATTTGTTAATCTTTCTCTTTCAGGTAAAAGGGTCACTGAGCCTAACAATGATGCTGGACCATCCACAAGCTGAAGATATCAGACAATCCAAGGAGAAAATCCAACCCTCTTCCAAGCAGCTATCTCAGAGGCCAACCCTGCCCAAGAAGAAGAGGAGCAGGATATGGTTGAGGATTAGGTGGAGGAGGAAGATAGGGGTGAGGAATAAGACTTTGGTTTCCCCATACAGAAAACTTTAGACAAGACGTCCTTAACACCGGCAGCAGTTTTACTGCAAGGTAGCTTCTGAGGATTGCCAGTCCACAGACACACATCCTTGTTCCAACTACACATGATTTACCTTCATAACGCCCTCAATCTGCAGGTACCTTTATTGAGTCCCCTACAAACTTCTCTCATGAAGGTGCATCTCTGGTCTTTTTTTAATCAACTGGTGGTCCAGTGGGAGAGCCTTGCTCTTCTGCTGGCCGCTGTTGTCTGTGTCTGTCTTTGTGCTGTTTTTCTGTCTTTTTGTGCCCGTTTTCTGTCTTCCTTCTAGCCTCCTCACTCTATCTCTATTGTGCCTGTCTTTATTGTACCAGTAATTGTACCTGTGTTCTCGGTGTTGTTTAGCCATTTTCTGTCTCCGTGCCCGTTTGCCCTCTGTGCCCTTCCCACCGCTGCTGTCCCAGCGGCCTGTCCCCCCCTGCCGGTTCCCGGTTCCCACCTCCCAGCTGCGCTTCCCTTCCCCCTCTCCTACTTAATGGCGGCCGCTGCGAGGGAGTGCAAGCAAGACCTCTGACCTCCTGGTCAGGGACCTGCTCTCCCCCGCAGCTCTGCTTTTAAGTGCCAACGCTCCGGCACTGTGCTCTGTGCGCTGTTTGCTCAGGTAGGTGTTTGAGGCCCTCCTCCACCCGCAGGCTCCTGCCTGCGCCTTATCCCTTTTGGTCCAGTGGGAGAGCCTTGCTCTTCTGCTGGCCACTGTTGTCTGTGTCTGTCTTTGTGCTGTTTTTCTGTCTTTCTGTGGCCGTTTTCTGTCTTCCTTCTAGCCTCCTCACTCTATCTCTAATGAGCCTGTCTTTATTGTACCAGTAATTGTACCTGTGTTCTTGGTGTTGTTTAGCCGTTTTCTGTGCCCGTTTGCCCTCTGTGCCCTTCCCGCCGCTGCTGCCCCGTGGCCCCTCCTCCCCTGCTTGTTCCCACGTCCCACCTCCCAGCTGCACTTCCCTTCCCCCTCTCCTACTTAATGGCGGCCGCTGCGAGGGAGTGCGAGCAAGACCTCTGACCTCCTAGTCAGGGACCTGCTCTCCCCCCGCAGCTCTGCTTTTAAGTGCCACTGCTCCGGCACTGTGCTCTGTGCGCTGTTTGCTCAGGTAGGTGTTCGAGGCCCTCCTCCACCCGCAGGCTCCTGCCTGCGCCTCATCCCTGGTGGTCCAGTGGGAGAGCCTTGCTCTTCTGCTGGCCGCTGTTATCTGTGTCTGTCTTTGTGCTGTTTTTCTGTCTTTTTGTGCCTGTTTTCTGTCTTCCTTCTAGCCTCCTCACTCTATCTCTAATGAGCCTGTCTTTATTGTACCAGTAATTGTACCTGTGTTCTCGGTGTTGTTTAGCCGTTTTCTGTCTCCGTGCCCGTTTGCCCTCTGTGCCCTTCCTGCCGCTGCTGCCCTGCGGCCCCTCCTCCCCTGCTGGTTCCCGCTTCCCACCTCCCAGCTGTGCTTGCCTCCCCCCTCCCCTACTTAATGGCGGCCGCTGTGCGGCTGCACCGCCAGCGAGCCAAAGGCAAGCCCATCTGCGCCCGTCCGCGACCCAACCGCGGCCAGCGCCGGGAACCCTGGATCTAGGACCTCCCACCGCTACAACTCCACCACCCTCCTCGCACTCAACCCCGGGAGGAACAACAGCTGCCAGAGATTGATGCCGAACACCACCCACAGCCAGTTTTCCTGCTGACACTGCCGACAATCCTTCACCATCAACAGCCCCCCCACAACCACCGAACCCACGCTGGACGCCCGTACCACAGAAGCCCTGAGTTGAATCCTCCTCAACGTGCGCTCCCTACACAGACACGCCGTAGAGATCTGGGACCTGCTCGACACCCTCTCGCCAGACGTCGCCTTCTTCACGGAAACATGGAAACGCCACCTCCGCCCCTGACATCGCCACCGGCATCCCCGTCAGATGCAAGATCCAGAGAAAGGACCACCCCCACCGCCCAGGAGGAGGACTCGCCATCGCGCACAAGAGCTCCCTCCGACTCTCCACCTCCAGCACGAGCGACCCCCTCTCCAACACAGAGCACCTCCACTTCCAGATCCAGACCAGCCCCAGAACCACGCTGCTCGGGACCCTCGCCTACAGACCCCCTGGGCCTCGCACCTCTTCTGCCACCACCATCACCGACCTTGTCGCACCCCACGCCATCGCCTCCTCGTACTACATTCTCATCGGAGACCTGAACTTCAAGCTCTACAACCGTAGCGACCCCAACTTCACCACCCTCCTGGATAACCTCGTCAACCTCGGACTAAAGCAGCTCGTCACCACCCCCACTCACAAGGCCGGACACATCCTCGACCCCATTTTTGCAGGAGGGAAAAACATCCACTTCAGCCACACCTCGCTACCCCTCTGGACAGACCACCACTGTGTACACTTCACCTTCAACACTACCACCGCACCCAAGCCCGCCCTGCGCCTGCCATGAAGGAACTGGAGCCAGGTCACAGAGGAACACCTTAACACTACCCTCTGACACGACCCCCCCTCCGCCACGACCGACGCCAACTCTGCAGCCATAAAACTACACTGCTGGATCACCAGCTGCGCAGACAAGCTCGCACCCCTCCGCCACCCCGCCAGACAACGCCCCCTGAAGGCCACCTGGTTCACCACCGACCTCCAGGAAGCCAGGCACTCCTGCAGATGCCTCGAGAAACTCTGGAGAAACAGGAAAACCACTGAAGACTAGAACACCTACAGGAACGCCATAACTGAATACCACCAGTGCATAAGAGACACCAAGAGGACCTTTATCTGGAACAAAATCCACACCAACGCCAGTAATGCAAAGGAACTCTTCAACGTCATACAGCAGTTCACCAAACCCCCCAGTAAAGCCATGGACGTCACACCTTCCCAGGACCTCTGCAACAAACTCAGCTCCTACTTCCACCTGAAAATCAAGGCCCTCTACGACAACTTCAGCGAACAGACTCCAGACACCACCCTCCCGCCGCCATTGACAACCAGCCCACCATCACCACCTGGAAACCGGCTACCACCGAGGATACCGCCACGACCATGATGAACACCCACCCAGGAGCCCCCACGGACCCCTACCCACTGCCAGCTACCACAGAGCCGCCGCCGCCATAGCACCCGAACTATGCCGGACCATCAACGCCTCCTTCGAATCCAGCATCTTTCCCAATGACTGGAAGCAGGCAGAGGTCAAGCCCCTCCTCAAGAAACCCTCAGCGGACCCGACGGACCTGAAAACCTACCGACCCATCTCTCTCCTTCCCTTCGCAGCCAAAGTCACCAAGAGATTCGTCAACGCCCAGCTGACCACCTTCATCGAAGAGAACGCCATTCTCGACTCCTCCCAGTCCAGATTCCTCAGCAACCACAGCACCAAGACCGCCCTCCTCGCCGCCACCGATGACATCTGCATGCTACTCGACCAGGGACACACTGCGGCCCTCATCCTACTAGACCTCTCTGCAGCCTTCGACACCGTCTCCCACCACACTCTGGCCGCCAGACTCCACAACGCCGGCATACAGGGAACCGCCCTCGACTGGATCCGCTCCTTTCTCGCTGGCAGAACTCAAAGGATCAGACTCCCACCCTTCCTCTCCGTACCCACAGAGATTAACTGCGGAGTACCCCAAGGATCCTTGCACAGCCCCATGCTCTTCAACATCTACATGGCCCCACTCGTCGCCATCGTTAGACAGCATGGGCTCAACATAGTATCCTATGCCGACAATACCCAGCTCATCCTCTCCCACACGAAGAACCCCGAAG
The DNA here is from genome assembly GCA_963921515.1 of Calotriton arnoldi. Taxonomy (NCBI): domain Eukaryota; kingdom Metazoa; phylum Chordata; class Amphibia; order Caudata; family Salamandridae; genus Calotriton; species Calotriton arnoldi. The sequence goes on along the minus strand of CAWUFW010008951.1, from coordinate 712,789 downwards.
ACACCAGACTCAGCTTCCAGTAAGGAACAAAAGATGTCACGGCCTGGAAGAGCAACAGTTGCCTAAAGCTCAACTCGGAGAAGACAGAGGTCCTCGTCCTCTGACCCTCCTCCACCGCCTGGGACAACACCTGGTGGCCCTCCGCCCTTCGGAAACCCACCCACTCTGATAGACCATGCCCACAACCTCTGCATCATTCTAGACTCCTCCCTCACCATGACCCGCCAGATCAATGCCGTCGCCTCCACCTGTTTGAACTCCCTCCGCATCCTCCGCAAGACCTTCAAGTGGATCCCCACCCGAATGCAGAAAGACCGTCACCCACGCACTCATTAGCAGCAGATTGGACTACAGTAACGCCCTCTACGCTGGAATCAACAAATCCCTGCTACACAAGCTCCAAACCATCCAGAGAACCGCAGCTAGACTCGTCCTCGGAACCCCACGACATGAGCACATGTCCCAGCACCTACAAAACCTCCACTGCCTCCCCATCGAGAAGAGAGTAACCTTCAAGCTACTCAATCACGCCTACAAATCCCACCACAACATCGGACCCAAATACCTCAACGAAAGAGTCTCCTTCCACGTACCCATAAGGAACCTCCGCTCCGCCGACCTCGCCCTGGCAGAGACCCCACGCATCCGCAGAACCAGAGCAGGTGGAAGAACCTACTCCTACGTCGCAGCAAAGGCCTGGAACAAGTTCCCAGTCAACATCAGATGCTCCCCCACTCTGCACACCTTCAGAAAGAGCCTCAAGACCGGGCTCTTCGACTGATCTGGAGCTGCACCCCCCCCAGCACCTTGGGAACCTCACGGTTGAGTTGCGTGCTTTAAAAAACCTTGATTGATTGATTGATTGATTGAGATGACACACCTGGTGATGAATATCTCTCCCCCTTCTTCAATCTCCCTTCCCCACAACCTCCCAGTTGGGTACCTTCTCCAAGACAGACAACCTGCTGACCTTGTCAGATGACCACACATGCACATGGAGGTGTTGGCACGGTCCAATCCTGCTGTCTGGGAGAATCAATTTTTCCAGCACTGGAGTATATTTATGCAATAGGGAAACTCTGCAAGAAACTGCAGACTACCATAAAGGACTCCCTCCGAAGATTGACAAGCAGTCCGTGCCTTGCATAGCATTGTGAAAATACTACCACGACATGGCAAAGATGCGCCATGATCATCTTCATAGTTTGCTGGAATACATTAAAAGGCAACATACCTTGGCCATGAAAATAGTAGAGGTAAGAACATAATTTCATGTCAGTCTTCAGGTCCAAAGCATGCACCATTTTGTACAGAGTGAGCAGAAACCCATGAGGCCCACATTAGACACAAACATTGATGTGAATCTTCTTGCAACACCAACCAACCTACTACCTCAGCTTCTAACACCTCTACCACGATCACCTACATCCCACCAACTCTACCACCCTCACTCACTACCACCTCCACCATCATCAACTCAAGACCCATCATACACAGGCTTACAACAGGCAGAGTCATAGACTACACTCCAGGAATACATCTTGTATTTTCACATTCACTACTCTGTTCATAACACAATCACTTAAACACACAGTTAAAACAACATTTATATGCACCATTCACAAAGCTATCTTTGTTTAAATGTTATTTGTGACCAATTTTGAAATTAAAACCTAATTAAAGCTAACCATAAATAAAAAAAAGGTTTGCACATTTTTGTTGATGATGTGGAAAGTAAACATGAATCACCAAACATAGAACTTAACATTTCAGTATGAAGTCAGAATGTTTTTCTTTTTTTATATTCACAAATGAAAATATATTTTTTGTAAGTATTTGAATATATAACATATACTGTCCTTAGGATTGGGCAAAAGGAAAAAAATAGTGTCTTTTTTTCAGAGGGGAAATGTAAACTTTAAGGGCAGTGGGCAAATAAAAAAACAACGCGGAAAATGTCAGACACCAAGGGCCCAATTACGACTTTGGTGGTGTGGTCCTGGCTCCGTCCCGCAGCTGCACCGCCAAAGCCGTGGTGAGACCACTCGCCAGATTAAGAGTTTTCTCCTGTCTGCCGGGCTGGTTTTTGGCATTCTCACGGCGGTGTCTCTAAAAATGGGCACCGCAATGGGAATGCCAAAAACAGTTCCTCCACAGCAGGGATTAAAAAGTCCATGCCGTACAGGAATGGAGAGCATGCACACAGGAGGGCACATGTTGTGCCCCCCTGTGTGCATCCCTTTGCAGAGGAGGCACAGGGGGCCCTTCAGGCCCACTTTATTTCCTCTCCGCCACTGTGTTTATGGAGGAGGAACTTCCATGACAACCCCGGCAGATAGGAATCTTGTAATATGCTTGGTGGGACTGCGGCAGTCCCACCAAGCATATTGAGGCCTTCTGGCTGCTGCTACACTGCCAGGGAATGACGGCTCCCTGGCGGCTGCAGTGGAGCTTTAGTGGTCCGACCGTCCAACTTCGAATAAGGGTGGTTGCCACCACAAGTCTGGTGGTCCATGGACCGCCAGCCTCGTAATCGGGGCCCCAGTCTGTTCTCAAAGTGGAACAATGGAGAAAAATATATGTAAAACAGTGTCCAACATTCAGGCTCACTCTTCACCACCATTATGTTAATAACCTCAATTCCGGACCAGACACTCCTTGGGTAATACTATAAACTTTGGTGATTGAGGAAACAAGTAAAACAGAAGAACTGGGAGATGGCACTATCGAAGGTGGGATATGTTGTGGAGGAAGACGAGGCACAATGGCTTATATCAATGAGATCATGAAAGTATACCACTGCTTCCCAAACCTTTTAGAGCCATGATCCAGTATTTTAGAACAACATTTTTTTGTGAGCCACCTAGTTTTGTTGGACATGTGGCTGGTGATTTTTCAATGAGTCAAAAGCTTCATCTAGCAGTGCTCTGTCAATGACAGACAGTACATTTTTCATTGGAATTGCCACTAAATTTGTAACGACATACAGTTTTACTGATAAAACTATATTGCACACACACTATCATTTGTGGAAATTGGGTTTCAGTGAACATTTACCATTTGTGCATCACCAAGCAAAGTGTCATGATTTGTTTTTATCCTACTAAAATCTCTGCTTCCATCACACTTCAATATTACAAAAGAAAATGTGCACGTTTTTGCTTTCCTAACTTCTGAATGTTTACAGTTCAATTACAGGTATTTACATGTTGTATGTTTCAAAAATATCATCCTATTGCCTTTTCTTTCACACTCTCTGCACCCCAGTAAGTTTGTCACATAATTTATTTTATTTTTCTTTCCCTGACTGCAAAGTTAGAGGAGTTTGTAAACACCAATCCCCATGTTAAATAAATAAGCAGCAATTTGCCAGAAGTCATATTCTGACATTTGACCCCTGTTTTTGAAGCTAAGCTAATGTGACAAGATAAATATAGAATTTACATCATCTTTATTTATTGCTTGGTCTTTCAGGGCCCACCAAAAACCAGCTTTTGACCCACCAGTGGGTTGCGACCCACAGTTTGAGAAACAGTGGGCTAGAGTATAAAGCTGTTCAGTTAATGTCTCTCTGAATGTGTTAACACTATCTATTAACTTACACAAATCAAAAAAGATCATCAACTGAACATCACCAATGGCCCTCAGGAGCTCATTGAAAGCTATCAAAGTGGCACAGTCAGGACAAAGAGAGTGGGCAACCTATGGGGCTAAGGAGTTTCGGGGGCAAAAGTATCCCTTGATTGCTGCTGTGGCTCTTCCAGAGAGGCACTTGGAATAGGAAGCATAAGAGAAGTTTAAGCAGTGGGTGCAGCAGGAGGTCCTGGTGGTATGGGTGTCTTTAGAATAAAGGAGTATGTGGGTACAGGGCCAGATGATTGTGGCCTGCTCTTTAGACACCACAGAAATGTCTTGGTCAAGGCAAGGATGAGCACCATTGTCCATGTCCTCCTGGCCAGTGGTGTACAAGTCAACCACTCCACAGTGAGTTTGGCGGCCTTTGCCCGGAGTCTTTTGGTGATCAAACAGGATTGTCTCCTTGCAGATGCTTTCATCCTACTAGTGGATGGTACCTCCTGCTCTTACAAGTTTGTTGTGATGATAAGAGCCTTAAACACTGAGACCCTTAGAATCTCAGTAGCTCACTTTTCACTGACTACCAACTGTTTATTCATTAAAGAATTATAAAAATACTAATAATCTGTATTTTTTTAAACAGAGTTTTATATAGCGCAAACTTGACCCGAAGGTATTGGGTAACAGAGCACTTTACATAGCACCAGTTGCGTTACATGAGGACCCATTCATTTTTTGTTAGGCACAAGGAGATTAAGTGATTTTCCCAGAATCACAGGATGTTCAGCGTCATTGCCGAGACTCGAACCCAGTTCCCCAGGTTGGAGGTCGACCACCCTAGCCGTTAGGCCAACTCCTCTCCCCTAAATAAAAGTGCTCACAGAAGTGCTGCTGTTGCTGTTCTTCAGTACTCTATTTATATTGTAGCCGCTGACACATGGCACCTCAAACGTGCTACTGTTATGAGAGGAAAAGCCTGCGGATCTCGTAACAAAATGGTGGCTCTGATGCTTTGGACTGAAAGACAGCAGATATTATATGAAAAAAGGTGCCCTAGACCAAGGAGGGGTTCCTAGGGATCCCCCATTGGTGCTCTAAATGTTCCACAACCTGTACCTTTGGAAAGGAAGAGGGTTGGGCTGGTTAATGTCTCTCCCACATCGGTATTTTATGCAGGACCTCTGGGGCTAATCTGACATCCTCAGTGCACTCAAGGCACGCCCCCTCAGAGGTATTTATTTATCTAAGAGAAACTCATTACTTTTATCTTGAATGTCTAATCTCTGTGAGGCAAAGTCCATTTTGGTCTGGAGGATGCAAACACCCAGTATCAGTAGGTGTTCATTGCAAAGCTATTTTGATCTATGAGCCTTACCTACTCTGATACAAATAAAAAGGTAAATAAACATGGCAAACGGTAGGAAAAACTATGAGCCTTTGTAGAACATCCTGTTGCATTACCAGTGAACAGACTGCCACTGGCCTCAGAGGAGAGAGTCTTCTTTTCAAGAACGGAGGATCAGGACTGGTCCCCGGTCGAAACTGAAGGATGCTGGAATCCGAGGATCTGTTATGTAGTGGCATCAGAGAGAACGTGAAAGTATTACAGGCAGAAAAGGAAAAAGACTGGAGTGCACACAGGAGAAACAAAGCAAATGGGTGCATGGAGAAGCCAAGGAAAGGTATGCAATGTTGTTTGTAGTTTTCGGCCTGGCTTTGACCTAAAGTAAAAAACCTACCATCCTGTAAGATGTGGAGCTAAAATGATGACTTGAGGTGAATTCATTTTTCTCCATTTTAGAATTGGATTGTCAAAGGGAGCCATGTTTCTGTACATATATTCAGAAGTTTCCTATCATCACTTTTCACAATGCTATATCATACATTTTCCACTAAATAATGTACTGAAACTGGGTGTAAGAAAATCAAAAGTCTTGAATGGAAAATGAAATAGGTCATTATTATTAAAACTTGAGATAGCTGGATCATGCCACAAGCATAAATGATTGCATTAATAAGTTATAATAGATTTGCCACAAGACAGCAACGTGCCAAATTCACAAAGCGAAGTAAAAATTATTGGGCTGCGTTCTACAACTCTGTTTCAAGATACATAAACACTTTTTTAAATTCACAACCAGGGGGCTTATTTACAAGCCCATTGAGCTGCAGGTGCATCACTTTTTATTGCTCCAGTGGGCACAGAGTGCAGACCTATATCTACGAGGCCAGGCAAAGCCACGTTGTGTGGATTTTTAAGGCCTCTTAGGTATGGTGCAAGGCAACGCAGCGCAAGTCACTGCTTTGCCTTACATTGCATCAGAGAGGTGTTCCATGGGCGTTGCAGTGTGTGTTCCCACGCAACACCCATGGATTTTGACGCATTCCAAGATTTACAATGCTCTGTACACCTGGGAATGATTCAAAACTGTGCGCCTCCCCAGGGCAGGCGTAACGAGGAAAATATGTTTATTTTTCCTTGCTTTTTCTTCTTTTCTATGTGTGCCGCATTCTGCAGCACACATAGAAAGAGGAAAGCGCCTCCATAGATTCTTTTTGTGCAGGAAGGTGTCCCTTACTGCAAAAAAACAATCCTGCCAAAAAGGCAGACACCTTTGCACCACGGTGTAAGGGGGCCTCAGTTGGTGCTGGCTGAAAAATCCTGCACTTTCAATATGGCATATGGCAGCACAGCAAAAAGACTTTCGGCACTGCCCTATGCCAAATCATTGTAAATGATGCCCCAGGTGTATTGGCATGCATGGAAAAGCAGATAGAGCACAGCTTTCCAGGCATGCTATTGGGTTTGTCATGTGACTTTTTCAGGCTGATATTTCTCCTAAGTTCAATTGTTCATAGAATGCAATTCAGAATATTGGGAAGGGTAGTTGAAAGTTCTTTTTCTCCTCTGGAAACCTTTTTATTTGTGGAGAAAGCTCTGTGGCTGCACCCACACCAATTCTGGAGATGATCAGTTTCCCTTCCCATCCTGGAAGGGGAATTGCTCCAGCTACTGACTGGATTAAATCTCCAACCAAATCCAGTGTGTGAAAGGGTTTGGCTTCTGTTTGTGAATGCCGACAATGAATGAATCAGTGGGCATTCATAAACTGACAAGGCTAACCCCATCTTGTTCTGCCCACTTGTGCGGGGTATACTACTGCTGTGTTACTACTGCTGATTTCTCTTCAGTTGTGGTGGACAAATCAAAAGTAGTAAAACCATTTATGCCTGCCAAGTTTCCTTGGGTGAATTTCTGTCAAGTATAACTGTAGCCCTTTTCAGCTATAAACATATATTAACAGCCGAAAATAGCTTTGTGAATCAGCACCCATGTTTTTCTTCACTTGCTCTTTATATGCTCCATCAGTTATAACAATGTAGAATGAGCATATATGCAGTGGTGCATCAGCGGCATTAAAAATAGTCTCAGAAAAAGAGAGGAAAAAGAGAAGTAAAGGATATAGATTAGAGGATTTTTTAGGGTGGAAATTTAAACACAGCTTGCTTAATTTTCTTTTGGTAAACGTTATACTGGTGCAATATGTAAATGGCCTGAGTGTATAGAAGTCATTTTTGGGGACGTCGCTGACACTGACATCAATAGTGATAATCCAATGCCGTGCCGAACCTCAACACTGGATGAAAAGTATAAAAATATGGAAAATAAAATATTGTTTCACACTGATATCATTAAAAAACATACAAAAATATATTTTTTTAATATATATAGTTTAAAATAGTAACTATTAAATATGTTAATGTATAACCATAATATAATGTGAATTAAATAAATTTCAATAATACTTATTACAATATTTAGTATAAATGTATACTTATATAAAAGCACACACACATAGATATGTGTGTGTATGTTTATATACTTTACTCCTATAAAAAGTAAATATATATATATATATTTATTTATATATTATCTACTGGCGGTCGCCAGTAGATAGTTATAGTTAAAACCTATTATCCATAGGAAATCCGCGACATTCTATTTGAAATAACGTTGGCGCCGGTTGACGAATCTTCGCGAAAGTTTCCAACTTGTTGGGGCGCTCCGGTCCGCTCCTATCCTGAAAGTCTCGGGGTGATACGTCAAGCGGGGGCCGAGAAAAAGGGGGTCCCAAAACGCATTTTCCCCATTCATTTTTCCATAGGAACCTTTAGTCGCAGCTACAGCCCGAACTGCTGAACGGAATTACACCAAATTTGGCAAAGAGGTAGCCCTTGGTTCAGTGTCGTGCCTTTTGCTTAAATGGTGTAAATCCGTTCAGTAGTTCCTGAGAAAATCAAAAGTAAAGTCACATATATATCTGGGCGGAGCCTAACCACACATGTCATCGTGAGATCTGATTGGCTGTCAGCACTTCATCCTGGAATTGCTGGCAGCCATCTTGGGACCAATATAAATGATAGTACCTCATTGAAATGCATTGTAGTGAATAGAAGATTTTGAGGGTCACCAAAAGGAGAACTATAAAGGGTGATAACAGGCTTTAGTTACATTAGAATTTATTTGTTGATGGTACCATACTAATTTTAGGAATTGTGGTGTATTCTAAGGTGATTTTACCATGTGAAAAACCTTCTGCTGGGATATCATGAATCATGTTTGAGAGAACACTATTTTCTCATGCTTGTCCCATGGAGGTTTGGAAGGTGCTCCAGAAGCTAAAATGAGAGCATATTTTCTGTAAATTCACATTATCTTTCTCACTCATGTGAGAATGAAGTCCGACATTCTCAGTAAAACATGTACATCCAGCAAGGGCAGAGACTGTCAGTTGATTCCTTTGTGTTCTACTGCAGCTTCCCAGAGTGTTCTAAAGAACAACTAGAGTGCTAACAGCCTTACTTATGACAAAAGTATGGCACACCTGAAGCCATCTTGATTGGAATAAACTGGTAACACTTAAACAATTTAATTTAAAAAGGAACAAAATGATGGGGTTCATTTTGTCATAGAAATTATTGTTAGTGCTGTAGAAAGAAAAATTAGGACATGTTTCAAGTGTGATCTCAAATATCTTCCTGTTATATTTCAACAGGAGCAGCCTGCCAGTTGATGCCTTTGTGTTCTACTGCAGCTTCCCAGAGTGTTCTAAAGAACAACTAGAGTGCTAACAGCCTTACTTATGACAAAAGTATGGCACACCTGAAGCCATCTTGATTGGAATAAACTGGTAACACTTAAAACATTTAATTTAAAAAGGAACAAAATGATGGGGTTCATTTTGTCATAGAAATTATGGTTAGTGCTGTAGAAAGAAAAATTAGGACATATTTCAAGTGTGATCTCAAATATCTTCCTGTTATATTTCAACAGGAGCAGCCTGCCAGTTGATGCCTTTGTGTTCTACTGCAGCTTCCCAGAGTGTTCTAAAGAACAACTAGAGCGCTAACAGCCTTACTTATGACAAAAGTATGGCACACCTGAAGCCATCTTGATTGGAATAAACCGGTAACACTTAAAACATTTAATTTTAAAAGGAACAAAATGAGGGGTTCTTTTTGAAATAGAAATTATGGTTAGTGCTGCAGAAAGAAAAATTAGGGCATGTTTTAAGTGAGATCTCAAATCCTCTTCTATTTCATTAGAAAATTCTGACATGCAGACTGAAACAATCACTTTCAATACCAGCAGCAGACCACCAGTTAACTCCCTGGTGAGCAGTAGCTTTACTCCAGTGATCTAATGAGCAACTAGAGTGCTAACATTCTGAATTTATGGCAGATGTGAGACACATCTGAATGCCTTCTTGATGGAATCAAAGTAAAAAACTGAAAGCATTTCCTACTGAGGAGACTGCAGTAAATGAAGAAATTAGGAAACTTCATAACAAAGAAGTCTTCCAAGATGGCCACCAGTGAAAAAAGAGCCCAAATGTAGCACAAATATTACCCAGATGTAGCCCACATATAGCCCAATGACAAAAGTGTGCAAAACACTTTTTATTTTTAGTTTTTTTGCAGTTTTATGTAGTGCAGACTGGTCAGGTATTGGAGCATTGCATCTTAAAACATGACCCCCTACACTACAAAAACACCACTGCACTACCTTAAACCCTAAAACACTACCCCCAGCACGACCCCCTACACTACACAAGCACCACTGCACTATCCTAAACCCTAAAACACTACACCCAGCACGACCCCCTACACTACCCAAACATCACTGCACTAACCTAAATCCTAAAACACTACCACCAGCACGACCCCCTACACTACCCAAACACCACTGCACTACCCTAAAACATGACCCCCTACACTACACAAGCACCACTGCACTACCCTAAACCCTAAAACACTACCCCCAGCAAGACCCCCTACACTACACAAGCACCACTGCACTACCCTAAACCGTAAAACACTACCCCCAGCACGACCCCCTACACTACACAAACACCACTGCACTACCCTAAACCCTAAAACACTACCCCCAGCACGACCCCCTACACTACCCAAACACCACTGCACTAACCTAAATCCTAAAACACTACCCCCAGCACGACCCCTACACTACCCAAACACCACTGCGCTACCCTAAAACATGACCCCCTACACTACACAAACACCACTGCACTACCCTAAACCCTAAAACACTACCCCCAGCACGACCCCCTACACTACACAAGCACCACTGCACTACCCTAAACCCTAAAACACTACCCCCAGCACGCCCCCCTACGCTGCCTGAACACCACTGCACTGCCCTAAACCCTGAAACACCAGCCCCTGCATGACCCCCTACACTGCCCCAACACCACTGCACTGCCCTAAACCCTGAAACACTACCCCTAGCACGACCCCCTACACTGCCCGAATACCATGCACTGCCTAAACACTGAAACACCACCCCCTTCACGACCCCCTACACTGCCCGAACACCACTGCACTGCCCTAAACCCTGAAACACCACCCCCAGCATGACCCCCTACACTGCCCGAACACCACTGCACTGCCCTAAACCCTGAAACACTACCCCCAGCAAGACCCCCTACACTGCCCGAACACCACTGCACTGCCCTAAACCCTGAAACATCACCCCCAGCAAGACCCCCTACACTGCCCGAACACCACTGACCTAAACCCTGAAACACCACCCCCAGCACGACCCCCTACACTGCCCGAACACCACTGCACTGCCCTAAACCCTGAAACACTACCCCCAGCATGACCCCCTACACTGCCCGAACACCACTGCTCTGCCCAAAACCCTGAAACACCAGCCCCAGCACGACCCCCTACACTGCCCGAACACCACTGCACTGCCCTAAACCTTGAAACACCAGCCCCTGCACGACCCCCTACACTGCCCGAACACCACTGCACTACCCTAAACCCTGAAACATCACCCCCAGCACGACCCCCTACACTGCCCGAGCACCACTGCACTGCCCTAAACCTTGAAACACCAGCCCCAGCACGACCCCCTACACTGGCCAAACACCACTGCACTGTCCTAAACCCTGAAACACCAGCCCCAGCATGACCGCCTACACTGCCCGAACACCACTGCACTGCCCTAAACCCTAAAACACCAGCCCCAGCACGACCCCCTACACTGCCCGAACACCACTGCACTGCCCTAAACCGTGAAACACCAGCCTCAGCACGACCCCCTACACTGCCTGAACACCACTGCACTGCCCTGAACCCTGAAACACCAGCCCCAGCGCGACCCCCTATACTGCACGAACACCACTGCACTGCCCTAAACCCTGAAACACTACCCCCAGCAAGACCCCCTACACTGCCCGAACACCACTGCACTGCCCTAAACCCTGAAACATCACCCCCAGCAAGACCCCCTACACTGCCCGAACACCACTGCCCTAAACCCTGAAACACCACCCCCAGCAAGACCCCCTACACTGCCCGAACACCACTGCACTGCCCTAAACCCTGAAACACCAGCCCCAGCATGACCCCCTACACTGCCCGAACACCACTGCACTGCCCTAAACCCTGAAACACCACCCCCTGCACGACCCCCTACACTGCCCGAACCCCACTGTACTGCCCTAAACCCTGAAACCCCACCCCCAGCATGACCCCCTACACTTCCAGAACACCACTGCACTGCCCTAAACCCTGAAACACCACCCCCTGCACGACCCCCTACACTGCCCGAACACTACTGCACTGCACTAAACCCTGAAACACCACCCCCAGCAAGACCCCCTACACTGCCCGAACACCACTGCACTGCCCTAAACCCTGAAACATCACCCCCAGCAAGACCCCGTACAGTGCCCGAACACCACTGCCCTAAACCCTGAAACACCACCCCCAGCAAGACCCCCTACACTGCCCGAACACCACTGCACTGCCCTAAACCCTGAAACACCACCCCCAGCAAGACCCCCTACACTGCCCGAACACCACTGCACTGCCCTAAACCCTGAAACACCACCCCCAGCACGACCCCCTACACTGCCGAACACCACTGCTCTGCCCAAAACCCTGAAACACCAGCCCCAGCATGACCCCCTACACTGCCCGAACACCACTGCACTGCCCTAAACCCTGAAACACCAGCCCCAGCACGACCCCCTACACTGCCCGAACACCACTGCATTGCCCTAGACTCTGAAACACCAGCCCCAGCAAGACCCCCTACACTGCCCGAACACCACTGCACTGCCCTAAACCCTGAAACACCAGCCCCAGCATGACCCCCTACACTGCCCGAACACCACTGCACTGCCCTAAACCCTGAAACACCAGCCCCAGCACGACCCCCTACACTGCCCGAACACCACTGCACTGCCCTAAACCCTGAAACACCAGCCCCAGCACCACCCCCTACAATGCACAAACACCACTGTACTGCCCTAAACCCTGAAACACCACCCCCTGCACCGCCCCCTACACTGCCCGAACACCACTGCACTGCCCTAAACCCTGAAACACCACCCCCTACACTGCCCGAACACCACTGCCCTAAACCCTGAAACACCACCCCCTGCACCGCCCCCTACACTGCCCGAACACCACTGCACTGCCCTAAACCCTGAAACACTACCCCCAGCAAGACCCCCTACACTGCCCGAACACCACTGCACTGCCCTAAACCCTGAAACATCACCCCCAGCAAGACCCCCTACACTGCCCGAACACCACTGACCTAAACCCTGAAACACCACCCCCAGCACGACCCCCTACACTGCCCGAACACCACTGCACTGCCCAAAACCCTGAAACACTACCCCCAGCATGACCCCTACACTGCCCGAACACCACTTCTCTGCCCAAAACCCTGAAACACCAGCCCCAGCACGACCCCCTACACTGCCCGAACACCACTGCACTGCCCTAAACCTTGAAACACCAGCCCCTGCACGACCCCCTACACTGCCCGAACACCACTGCACTACCCTAAACCCTGAAACATCACCCCCAGCACGACCCCCTACACTGCCCGAGCACCACTGCACTGCCCTAAACCTTGAAACACCAGCCCCAGCATGACCCCCTACACTGGCCGAGCACCACTGCACTGTCCTAAACCCTGAAACACCAGCCCCAGCATGACCACCTACACTGCCCGAACACCACTGCACTGCCCTAAACCCTGAAACACCAGCCCCAGCACGACCCCCTACACTGCCCGAACACCACTGCACTGCCCTAAACCGTGAAACACCAGCCTCAGCACGACCCCCTACACTGCCTGAACACCACTGCACTGAACCCTGAAACACCAGCCCCAGCGCGACCCCCTATACTGCACGAACACCACTGCACTGCCCTAAACCCTGAAACACTACCCCCAGCAAGACCCCCTACACTGCCCGAACACCACTGCACTGCCCTAAACCCTGAAACATCACCCCCAGCAAGACCCCCTACACTGCCCGAACACCACTGCCCTAAACCCTGAAACACCACCCCCAGCAAGACCCCCTACACTGCCCGAACACTACTGCACTGCCCTAAACCCTGAAACACCAGCCCCAGCATGACCGCCTACACTGCCCGAACACCACTGCACTGCCCTAAACCCTGAAACACCACCCCATGCACGACCCCCTACACTGCCCGAACACCACTGTACTGCCCTAAACCCTGAAACCCCACCCCCAGCATGACCCCCTACACTGCCAGAACACCACTGCACTGCCCTAAACCCTGAAACACCCCCCTGCATGACCCCCTACACTGCCCGAACACTACTGCACTGCCCTAAACCCTGAAACACCACCCCAGCACGACCCCCTATACTGCATGAACACCACTGCACCACCCTAAACCCTGAAACACTACCCCCAGCAAGACCCCCTACACTGCTCGAACACCACTGCACTGCCCTAAACCCTGAAATATCACCCCCAGCAAGACCCCGTACACTGCCCGAACACCACTGCCCTAAACCCTGAAACACCACCCCCAGCAAGACCCCCTACACTGCCCGAACACCACTGCACTGCCCTAAACCCTGAAACACCACCCCCAGCAAGACCCCCTACACTGCCCGAACACCACTGCACTGCCCTAAACCCTGAAACACCACCCCCAGCACGACCCCCTACACTGCCAAACACCACTGCTCTGCCCAAAACCCTGAAACACCAGCCCCAGCATGACCCCCTACACTGCCCGAACACCACTGCACTGCCCTAAACCCTGAAACACCAGCCCCAGCACGACCCCCTACACTGCCCGAACACCACTGCACTGCCCTAGACTCTGAAACACCAGCCCCAGCAAGACCCCCTACACTGCCCGAACACCACTGCACTGCCCTAAACCCTGAAACACCAGCCCCAGCACGACCCCCTACACTGCCCGAACACCACTGCACTGCCCTAAACCCTGAAACACCAGCCCCAGCACGACCCCCTACACTGCCCGAACACCACTGCACTGCCCTAAACCCTGAAACACCAGCCCCAGCACGACCTCCTACACTGCCCGAACACCACTGCACTAAACCCTGAAACACCAGCCCCAGCACCACCCCCTACAATGCCCGAACACCACTGTACTGCCCTAAACCCTGAAACACCACCCCCTGCACCGCCCCCTACACTGCCCGAACACCACTGCACTGCACTAAACCCTGAAACACCACCCCCTGCACGACCCCCTACACTGCCCGAACACCACTGCACTGCCCTAAACCCTGAAACACCACCCCCTACACTGCCCGAACACCACTGCACTGCCCTAAACCCTGAAACACCACCCCTGCACCGCCCCCTACACTGCCCGAACACCACTGCACTGCCCTAAACCCTGAAACACCACCCCCAGCATGACCCCTTTACTGCTCGAACACCACTGCACTGCCCCAAACCCTGAAACACCACCCCCAGCATGACCCCCTACACTGCCCGAACACCACTGCCCTAAACCCTGAAACACCACCCCTGCACGACCCCCTACACTGCCCGAACACCACTGCACTGCCCTAAACCCTGAAACACCACCCCCTGCACGACCCCCTACACTGCCCGAACACCACTGCACTGCCCTAAACCCTGAAACACTACCCCCAGCACGACCCCCTACACTGCCCGAACACCACTGCACTGCCCTAAACCCTAAAACACCACCCCCAGCACGACCCCCTACACTGCCCGAACACCACTGCACTGCCCTAAACCCTAGAACACTACCCCCAGCATGACCCCCTACACTACCCGAACACCACTGCACTACCCTAAACCCTAAAATACTCTCCCCAGCACGACCCCCTACACTACCCGAACACGACTGCACTGCCCTAAACCCTAAAACACTCCCCCAGCACGACCCCTACACTACCCGAATACCACTGCACTGCCCTAAACCCTAAAACACTCCCCCCAGCACAACCCCCTACACTACCTAAACACCACTGCACTGCCCTAAACCCTAAAACACTACCCCCGCATGACCCCCTACACTACCCAAATACCAATGCACTACCCTAATCCCTAAAACACTACCCCCCGCACAACCCCCTACACTACGCAAAGACCACTGCACTACCCTAAACTCTAAAACAATACCCCCGCACGACTCCCTACACTACCCAAAGACCACTGCACTACCCTAAACCCTAAAACACGACCTCCTACACTACACAAACACCACTGCACTACCCTAAACCCTAAAAACTACCCCCAGCATGAACCCCTACACTTCCCAAACACCACTGCACTACCCTAAACCATAAAACACTACCCCCAGCAGTACCCCCTACGCTACCCAAACACCACTGCACTACCCTAAACCCTAAAACACTACCCCCAGCAGTACCCCCTACACTACCCAAACACCACTGCACTACCCTAAACCCTAAAACCCTAAAACACTAACCCCAGCACGACCCCCTACACTGCCCAAACACCACTGTACTACCCTAAACCCTAAAACACTCCCCCAGCACGACTCCCTACACTACCCAAACACCACTGCACTACCCTAAACCCTAAATCTACCCCCAGCATGACCCCCTACACTACACAAACACCACTGCACTACCCTAAACCCTAAAACACTACCCCCAGCACGACCCTCTTCACTACCTAAACACAACTGCACAATTTGTTACAGGCGTTGCAACGCAGACCTGTGGTGCTTACTGGAAGTACCTGGTGGGCTAGTTGGGCCCCAGGGACTCTCAGGATTCAAGGTGACCTAATCCCCCAACTTAAAACGCGCCACGGGGCGCGTTTGCACAGTGGTGAAGGGAGGGGGCGGGGCCTCAGGTGACATGTCCGCAAACACGCCCTGTGGTGCGTTTTAAGTTGGGGAGTTAATTCCCTTTGAATCCTGGGGGCCAACTAGCCCACCAGGTACCTTCAGTAAGCACAACAGAGTTGCGTTGCAGAGAGGTGAAAAAGGTGCGTGGCCTCGGAACGCCTCTCTGCAACTCAGCTCTGTGGTCCTAACTGTAGGTACCTGGGGGGCTAGTTGGGCCCCAGGGACCCTCAGGATTCAAGGGGACTTAATCCCGCAACTTAAAACGCGCCACAGGGCGTGTTTGCACACATGTCACCTCAGGCCCCCTCCCTTCACCACTGTGCAAACGCGCACTGGCTCTGGTTAGTCAGAGTCAGTTACCACCAGTACCCGTCTGAAAAAGTTGTGGGGACAGGATGAGTTTGCAACAAGGCCTCTTTCTGCTCCTCTGTTGGTTCTTTCTGCACATCTTTTGCTTCTTTCTGTGCGTTTTTTCTTCTTTCTTCACATGTCCTACCTCTGTTGGCATAGTTAGAAACTAGCATTTAAAAAACCTTTGAAATTCACTTAAAAAATCATAGGTTTCAGGCACGTTATAGTTAGAAATTAGCATTTAAAAAATCTTTGAAATTCACTGAAAAAACCATAGGTTTCAGGCACGTTATAGTTAGAAATTAGCATTTAAAAAACCTTTGAAATTCACTGAAAAAACCATAGGTTTCAGGCACGTTATAGTTAGAAATTAGCATTTAAAAAACCTTTGAAATTCACTGAAAAAACCATAGGTTTCAGACCCGTTATAGTTAGAAATTAGCATTTAAAAAACCTTTGAAATTCACTGAAAAAACCATAGGTTTTAGGGACAGTTATAGTTAGTTGGACATTGCACTCGTACAAAACCCATGAAATTCCCCTGTTATAGTTAGTTCAGCTAACTATAACTCGCGCCCCGCAATGCACTGCTGATGACGTCACATATTACATCACTCATGACATGGTCAGTGACATCACTGATGACATCACTGATGACATCTCAAATGACATCACTGATGACATCATCCATGTGATAATTTCATGCATCTTCTCACACCCTAATATAACTTTTGATACACCCACTCTAAATTACAGACTGCCATTCTCAAAACCATAGACACTCCAACACCAAAAACTACATACCCACTCACTGATTCTTAGGTCTACACACACATCCACTCACTCACCTGTACAGTCACTCATACTTACAGTCACTCAGTACAGGACTATCATATGCACTCATACACCTATATAAACACTAACACACCGCCACTCATCCATAGAGGTACTCACACACCTAGTCAATCATGCAAAAAATTAATCACACACCCATTTACTCACCTATACAGTTATACACACACCAGCTCACTTACTCATACAAATACTAGCACATTCTTACGCTCTTATACAATAACTGATACAAGCACACACGCATCCATACAGCCACTCTCACAATAACACACTCTCACTTATAGCCATTTAAATACTCTAACACACATATATACTGCCTTTTACATATGTAGTTACTCGCACATGTACCACTGAGATATACATTCACTCACTAACACACCCATACACACACTCACCCACCCAAGCAGTCCATCACAGATGCACTCTTGAAATCATGCACCCAGTGAATCACCCACTCACACATCTATGTATAGAGTCACACACACCCCACCCACACAAACACTCAGGCAGCCATACAGATACTCAGAGAACCAATCAATAACCCATATAGACACTCATGTAGCTATTCGCAAATCCATGCATCCACTTACACACCAACAAACAGACGGATACAGACATTCACACAGTTTAGTCACTAACCCATGCATTCAGTAAGATACGTTTAATCACTCACTTGTAGAGTCAGTCACTCACGTACTAAATCATCCATTCAGACACTTATACACCCACTCATTCTTCAATACGCCTTTCCCTATATATATTAAACATATTTAAACTTTACAGAAACACACAGTCACTGGATGATGTCATCAGTGATGTCATCAGTGATGTCATTTGAGATGTCATCAGTGATGTCATCAGTGATGTCACTGACCATGTCATGAGTGATGTAATATGTGACGTCATCAGCAGTGCATTGTGGAGCGCGAGTTATAGTTAGCTTAACTAACTATAACAGGGGAATTTCATGGGTTTTGTACGAGTGCAATGTCCAACTAACTATAACTGTCCCTAAAACCTATGGTTTTTTCAGTGAATATATATATATATATATATATATATTATCTACTGGCGGTCGCCAGTAGATAGTTATAGTTAGGACCTATTTTCCATAGGAAATCTGCGACATTCTATTTGAAATAGCTCTTGCGTCGGTTGACGAATCTTCGCGAAATTTTCAAACTTTATGGCCCGCTCCGGTCCGCTCCTACCCTGAAAGTTTCGGGGTGATTCGTCAAGCGGGGGCCGATAAAAAAGGGGGGTCCCAAAACGTGTTTTCCCCATTCATTTTCCCATAGGAAACTTTAGACACGGCTACAGCCCGAACTGCTGAAAGTAATTACACAAAATTTGGCAAAGAGGTAGTTCTTGGTTCAGAAAGAACCCTTTTTGTTAAATGGTGTAAATCCGTTCAGTAGTTGCGGAGAAATTAAAAAATAAGAGTCAGAAAATCAATTTCCCATAGGAAACTTTATGCAAGGCTACAGCCCGAACTGCTGAACGGAATTACACCAAATTTGGCAAAGAGGTAGTTCTTGGTTCAGAAAGAACCCTTTTGTTAAATGGTGTAAATCCGTTCAGTAGTTGCTGAGAAAATCAAAAGTAAAAACACATATATATCTGGGCGGAGCCTAACCACACATGTCATCGTGAGATCTGATTGGCTGTCAGCACTTCATCCTGGAATTGCTGGCAGCCATCTTGGGACCAATATAAATGATAGTACCCCATTGAAATGCATTGTAGTGAATCAAAGATTTTGAGGGTTACCAAAAGGAGAACTATAAAGGGTGATAACAGACTTTAGTTACATTAGAATTCATTTGTTGATGGTACCATACTAATTTCAGGAATTGTGGTGTGTTCTAAGGTGATTTTACCCTATGAAAAACCTTCTGCTGGGATATCATGAATCATGTTTGAGAGAAAACTATTTTCACATGCTTCTCCCATACAGTTTTGGAAGGTGCCCCAGAAGCTAAAATGAGAGAATATTTTCTGTAAATTCACATTATCTTTCTCAGTCATGTGAGAATGAAGTCTGACATTCTCAGTAAAACATGTACATCCAACAAGGGCAGAGACTGTCAGTTGATTCCTTTGTGTTCTACTGCAACTTCCCAGAGTGTTCTAAAGAACAACTAGAGTGCTAACAGCCTTACTTATGACAAAAGTATGGCACACCTGAAGCCATCTTGATTGGAATAAACTGGTAACACTTAAAACATTTAATTTAAAAAGGAACAAAATGATGGGGTTCATCTTGTCATAGAAATTATGGTTAGTGCTCTGGAAAGAAAAATTAGGACATGTTTCAAGTGTGATCTCAAATATCTTCCTGTTATATTTCAACAGGAGCAGCCTGTCAGTTGATGCGTTTGTGTTCTACTGCAGCTTCCCAGAGTGTTCTAAAGAACAACTAGAGTGCTAACAGCCTTACTTATGACAAAAGTATTGCACACCTGAAGCCATCTTGATTGGAATAAACTGGTAACACTTAAAACATTTAATTTAAAAAGGAACAAAATGATGGGGTTCATTTTGTCATAGAAATTATGGTTAGTGCTGTAGAAAGAAAAATTAGGACATGTTTCAAGTGTGATCTCAAATATCTTCCTGTTATATTTCAACAGGAGCAGCCTGTCAGTTGATGCCTTTGTGTTCTACTGCAGCTTCCCAGAGTGTTCTAAAGAACAACTAGAGTGCTAACAGTCTTACTTATGACAAAAGTATGGCACACCTGAAGCCATCTTGATTGGAATAAACTGGTAACACTTAAAACATTTAATTTAAAAAGGAACAAAATGAGGGGGTTCATTTTGCCATAGAAATTATGGTTAGTGCTGTAGAAAGAAAAATTAGGACATGTTTTAAGTGAGATCTCAAATATCTTCCTGTTATATTTCAACAGGAGCAGCCTGTCAGTTGATGCCTTTGTGTTCTACTGCAGCTTCCCAGAGTGTTCTAAAGAACAACTAGAGTGCTAACAGCCTTACTTATGACAGAAGTATGGCACACCTGAAGCCATCTTGATTGGAATAAACTGGTAACACTTAAAACATTTAATTTAAAAAGGAACAAAATGAGGGGGTTCATTTTGCCATAGAAATTATGGTTAGTGCTGCAAAAAGAAAATTTAGTGCATGTTTTAAGTGAGATCTCAAATCCTCTTCTATTTCATTAGAAAATTCTGACATGCAGACTGAAACAATCACTTTCAATACCAGCAGTAGACTTCCAGTTAACTCCTTGGTGAGCAGTAGCTTTACTACAGTGATCTAATGAACAACTAGAGTGCTAACATTCTGAATTTATGGCAAATGTGTGACACATCTGAATGCCTTCTTGATGGAATCAAAGTAAAAAACTGAAAGCATTTCCTACTGAGGAGACTGCAGTAAATGAGGAAATTAGGAAACTTCATAACAAAGAAGTCTTCCAAGATGGCCACCAGTGAAAAAGAGCCCAAATGTAGCACAAATATTACCCAGATGTAGCCCACATATAGCCCAATGACAAAAGTGTGAAAAACACTTTTTATTTTTAGTTTTTTTGCAGTTTTATGTAGTGCAGACTGGTCAGGTATTGGAGCGTTGCATCTTAAAACATGACCCCCCCTACACTACAAAAACACCACTGCACTACCCTAAACCCAAAAACACTACCCCCAGCACGACCCCCTACACTACACAAGCACTACTGCATTATCCTAAACCATAAAACACTACCCCCAGCATGACCCCCTACACTACACAAACACCCCTGCACTACCCTAAACCCTAAAACACTACCCCAACACCACTGCACTAACCTAAATCCTAAAACACTACCCCCAGCACGACCCCCTACACTACCTAAACACCACTGCACTACCCTAAAACATGACCCCCTACACTACACAAACACCACTGCACTACCCTAAACCCTAAAGCACTACCCCCAGCATGACCCCCTATACCACATTAGCACCACTGCACTACCCTAAACCCTAAAACACTACCCCCAGCAATACCCCTACACTACACAAACAACACTGCACTACCCTAAACCCTAAAATACTACCCCCAGCACTACCCGCTACACTACCCCAACACCACTGCACTAACCTAAATCCTAAAACACTACCCCCAGCACGACCCCCTACACTACCCAAACACCACTGCACTAACCTAAATCCTAAAACACTACCCCCAGCATGACCCCCTACACTACACAAGCACCACTGCACTACCCTAAACCCTAAAACACTACCCCCAGCACGACCCCCTACACTGTCCGAACACCACTGCACTGCCCTAAACCCTGAAACACCAGTCCCTGCACGACCCCCTACACTGCCTGAACACCACTGCACTGCCCTAAACCCTGAAACACCAACCCTAACATGACCCCCTACAATGCCCGAACACCACTGCACTGCCCTAAACCCTGAAACACCACCCCTTCACGACCCCCTACACTGCCCGAACACCACTGCACTGCCCTAAACCCTGAAACACCACCCCCAGCACGCCCCCTACACTGCCCGAACACCACTGCACTGCCCTAAACCCTGAAACACTACCCCCAGCAAGACCTCCTACACTGCCCGAACACCACTGCACTGCCCTAAACCCTGAAACATCACCCCCAGCAAGAACCCTTACACTGCCCGAACACCACTGCCCTAAACCCTGAAACACCACCCCCAGCACGACCCCCTACACTGCCCGAACACCACTGCACTGCCCTAAACCCTGAAACACCACCCCCAGCACGACCCCCTACACTGCCCAAACACCACTGCACTGCCCTAAACCCTGAAACACCATCCCCTGCACGACCCCCTACACTGCCTGAACACTACTGCACTGCCCTAAACCCTGAAACACCATCCCCAGCACGACCCCTACACTGCACGAACACCACTGCACTGCCCTAAACCCTGAAACACTACCCCCAGCAAGACCCCCTACACTGCCCGAACACCACTACACTGCCCTAAACCCTGAAGTATCACCCCCAGCAAGACCCCTACACTGCCCGAACACCAGTGCCCTAAACCCTGAAACACCACCCCCAGCAAGACCCCTACACTGCCCGAACACCACTGCACTGCCCTAAACCCTGAAACACCACCCCTGCACGACCCCCTACACTGCCCGAACACCACTGGACTGCCCTAAACCCTGAAACACCACCCCCAGCACGACCTCCTACACTGCCCGAACACCACTGCACTGCCCTATACCCTGAAACACCACCCCCTGCACGATCCCCTACACTGCCCGAACACTACTGCACTGCCCTAAACCCTGAAACACCACCCCCAGCACGACCCCCTACACTGCACGAACACCACTGCACTGCCCTAAACCCCTAAACACTACCCCAGCAAGACCCCCTACACTGCACGAACACCACTGCACTGCCCTAAACCCTGAAACATCACCCCCAGCAAGACCCCCTACACTGCCCGAACACCACTGCCCTAAACCCTGAAACATCACCCCCAGCAAGACCCCCTACACTGCCCGAACACCACTGCACTGCCCTAAACCCTGAAACACCACCCCCAGCATGACCCCCTACACTGCCCGAACACCACTGCACTGCCCTGAACCCTGAAACACCACCCCCAGCACGACCCCCTACACTGCCCGAACACCACTGCACTGCCCTAAACCATGAAACACCAGCCCCAGCACGACCCCCTACACTGCCCGAACACCACTGCACTGCCCTAAACCCTGAAACACCACCCCCAGCATGACCCCCTACACTGCCCGAACACCACTGCACTGACCTGAACCCTGAAACACCACCCCCAGCACGACCCCCTACACTGCCCGAACACCACTGCACTGCCCTAAACCATGAAACACCAGCCCCAGCACGACCCCCTACACTGCCCGAACACTACTGCACTGCCCTAAACCCTGAAACACCACCCCCTGCACGACGCCCTACACTGCACGAACACCACTGCACTGCCCTAAACCCTGAAACGCTACCCCCAGCAAGACCCCCTACACTGCCCGAACACCACTGCACTGCCCTAAACCCTGAAACATCACCCCCAGCAAGACCCCCTACACTACCCGAACACCACTGCCCTAAACCCTGAAACACCACCCCCAGCAAGACCCCCTACACTGCCCGAACACCACTGCACTGCCCTAAACCCTGAAACACCACCCCCAGCATGACCCCTACACTGCCCGAACACCACTGCACTGCCCTAAACCCTGAAACACCACCCCCTGCATGACCCCCTACACTGCCCGAACACCACTGCACTGCCCTAAACCCTGAAACACCACCCCCAGCACGACCCCCTACACTGCCCGAACACCACTGCACTGCCCTAAACCCTGAAACACCACCCCCTGCACGATCCCCTACACTGCTCGAACACTACTGCACTGCCCTAAACCCTGAAACACCACCCCAGCACGACCCCCTACACTGCACGAACACCACTGCACTGCCCTAAACCCCTAAACACTACCCCCAGCAAGACCCCCTACACTGCCCGAACACCACTGCACTGCCCTAAACCCTGAAACACCACCCCCAGCACGACCCCCTACACTGCCCGAACACCACTGCACTGCCTTAAACCCTGAAACACTAGCCCCAGCACAACCCCGTACACTGCTCGAACACCACTGCACTGCCCTAAACCCTGAAACAGCAGCCCCAGCATGACTCCCTACACTGCCCGAATACCACTGCACTACCCTAAACCCTCAAACACCAGCCCCAGCACGACCGCCTACACTGCCAGAACACCACTGCACTGCCCTAAACCCTGAAACGCCAGCCCCAGCAAGACCCCCTACACTGCCCGAACACCACTGCACTGCCCTAAACCCTGAAACACCACCCCCTGCACGACCCCCTACACTGCCCGAACACCACTGCACTGCCCTAAACCCTGAAACACCACCCCTCAGCACGACACCCTACACTGCCCGAACACCACTGCACTGCCCTAAACCCTGAAACACCACCCCCTGCACGACCTCCTACACTGCCGGAACACCACTGCACTGCCCTAAACCCTGAAACACCACGCCCAGCACGACCCCCTACACTGCCCGAACACCACTGCACTGCCCTAAACCCTGAAACATCAACCCCAGCAAGACCCCCTACACTGCCTGAACACCACTGCCCTAAACCCTGAAACATCACCCCCTACACTGCACGAACACCACTGCACTGCCCTAAACCCTGAAACACCACCTCCAGCAAAACCCCCTACACTGCCTGAACACCATTGCTCTGCCCTAAATCCTGAAACAATAGCCCCAGCACGACCCCCTACACTGCCCTAACACCACTGCACTGCCCTAAACCCTGAAACACCACCCCCAGCACGACCCCTACACTGCCCGAACACCACTGCACTGCCCTAAACCCTGAAACACCAGCCCCAGCAAGACCCCCTACACTGCCCGAACACCACTGCACTGCCCTAGTCTCTGGAACACCAGCCCCAGCAAGACCCCCTACACTGCCCGAACACCACTGCACTGCCCTAAACCCTGAAACACCAGCCCCAGCATGACCCCCTACACTGCCCGAACACCACTGCACTGCCCTAAACCCTGAAACACCAGCCCCAGCACGACCACCTACACTGGCCGAACACCACTGCACTGCCCTAAACACTGAAACACCAGCCCCAGCACCACCCCCTACACTGCCCGAACACCACTGCACTGCCCTAAACCCTGAAACACCAGCTCCAGCACGACCCCCTACACTGCCTGAACACCACTGTACTGCCCTAAACCCTGAAACACCAGCCCCAGCACGACCCCCTACACTGCCCGAACACCACTGCACTGCCCTAAACCCTGAAACACCACCCCCTGCATGACCCCCTACACTGCCCGAACACCACTGCACTGCCCTAAACCCTGAAACACCACCCCCTGCACCGCCCCTATACTGCCCGAACACCACTGCACTGCCCTAAACCCTGAAACACCACCCCCTGCACCACCCCCTACACTGCCCGAACACCACTGCACTGCCCTAAACCCTGAAACACCACCCCTGCACCGCACCCCCTACACTGCCCAAACACCACTGCACTGCCCCAAACCCTGAAACACCACCCCCAGCACGACCCCCTACACTGCCCAAACACCACTGCCCTAAACCCTGAAACACCACCCCTGCACGACCCCCTACACTGCCCGAACACCACTGCACTGCCCTAAACCCTGAAACACCACCCCTACACTGCCCGAACACCACTGCACTACCCTAGACCCTGAAACACCACCCCCAGCACGACCCCCTACACTGCCCGAACACCACTGCACTGCCCTAAACCCTAAAACACCACACCCAGCATTACCCCCTATACTGCCCAAACACCACTGCACTGCCCTAAACCCTAGAACACTACCCCCAGCATGACCCCCTACACTACCCGAACACCACTGCACTACCCTAAACCCTAAAATACTACCCCCAGCACAACCCCCTACTCTACCCGAACACGACTGCACTGCCCTAAACCCTCAAACACTCCCTCCAGCATGACCCCCTACACTACCCGAACACCACTGCACTGCCCTAAACCCTAAAACACTACCCCCAGCACGACCCCCTACACTACCCGAACACCACTGCACTGCCCTAAACCCTAAAACACTCCCCCCAGCACGACACCCTACACTACCCAAACACCACTGCACTGCCCTAAACCCTAAAACACTACCCCCGCATGACCCCCTACACTACCCAAACACCACTGCACTACCCTAAACCCTAAAAAACTACCCCCAGCAGTACCCCTACACTACCCAAACACCACTGCACTACCCTAAACCCTAAAACACTACCCCCAGCAGTACCCCCTACATTACCCAAACACCACTGCACTACCCTAAATCATTACCCCCAGCACGACCCCCTACACTACCCAAACACCACTGCTCTACCCTAAAACACTACCCCCAGCACGACCCCCTACACTACCCAAACACCACTGCACTACCCTAAACCCTAAAACACTCCCCCAGCACGACTCCCTACACTACCCAAACACCACTGCACTACCCTAAACCCTAAATCTACCCCCAGCATGACCCCCTACACTACACAAACACCACTGCACTACCCTAAACCCTAAAACACTACCCCCAACACGACCCTCTTCACTACCTAAACACAACTGCACAATTTGTTACAGGCGTTGCAACGCAGGCCTGTGGTGCTTACTGGAAGTACCTAGTGGGCTAGTTGGGCCCCAGGGACCCTCAGGATTCAAGGTGACCTAATCCCCCAACTTAAAACGCACCACGGGGCGTGTTTGCGCAGTGGTGAAGGGAGGGGCGGGGCCTCAGGTGACATGTGCGCAAACACGCCCTGTGGT
Source organism: Calotriton arnoldi (assembly GCA_963921515.1). NCBI lineage: Eukaryota > Metazoa > Chordata > Amphibia > Caudata > Salamandridae > Calotriton > Calotriton arnoldi. Next base: position 685,926 of record CAWUFW010008951.1, on the reverse strand, counting down.
GCGTTTTAAGTTGGGGAATTAATTCCTTTGAATCCTGAGGGACCCTGGGGGCCAACTAGCCCACCAGGTACCTTCAGTAAGCACAACAGAGTTGCGTTGCAGAGAGGTGAAAAAGGTGCGTGGCCTCGGAACGCCTCTCTGCAACTCAGCTCTGTGGTCCTAACTGTAGGTACCTGGGGGCTAGTTGGGCCCCAGGGACCCTCAGAATTCAAGGGGACTTAATCCCGCAACTTAAAACGCGCCACGGGGTGCGTTTGCACACATGTCACCTCAGGCCCCCCTCCCTTCACCACTGTGCAAACGCGCCCGGTTGCGCGTTTTAAGAGGTAGTTTTAATCCCCCTGCCCTATTATGTACTAGGGACTTGCAGAGGAGGTCATGCTAATCACAGGGGTACCCCAACGCATAGTGTTCCATTGTGTATGTAGGTGTTTTCACTGTATTCTAAGTGTTTTTTAGCATAGCACTGGCTCTGGTTAGTCAGAGTCAGTTACCACCAGTACCCGTCTGAAAAAGTTGTGGGCACAGGATGATTTTGCAACAAGGCCTCTTTCTGCTCCTCTGTTGGTTCTTTCTGCACATCTTTTGCTTCTTACTGTGCGTTTTTTCTTCTTTCTTCACATGTCCTACCTCTGTAGGCATAGTTAGAAACTAGCATTTAAAAAAACCTTTGAAATACACTTAAAAATCATAGGTTTCAGGCACGTTATAGTTAGAAATTAGCATTTAAAAAACCTTTGAAATTCACTGAAAAAACCATAGGTTTCAGACACGTTATAGTTAGAAATTAGCATTTAAAAACCTTTGAAATTCACTGAAAAACCATAGGTTTTAGGGACAGTTATAGTTAGTTGGACATTTCACTCGTACAAAACCATAGAAATTCCCCCGTTATAGTTAGTTCAGCTAACTATAACTCGCGCCCCGCAATGCACTGCTGATGACGTCACATATTACATCACTCATGACATGGTCAGTGACATCACTGATGACATCACTGATGATATCTCAAATGACATCACTGATGACATCATCCATGTGATAATTTCATGCATCTTCTCACACCCTAATATAACTTTTGATACACCCACTCTAAATTACAGACTGCCATTCTCAAAACCATATACACTCCAACACCAAAAACTACATACCCACTCACTGATTCTTTAGTCTACACACACATCCACTCACTCACCCGTACAGTCACTCATACTTAGTCACTCAGTACAGGACTATCATATGCACTCATACACCTATATAAACACTCACACACCGCCACTCATCCATAGAGGTACTCACACACCTAGTCAGTCATGCAAAAAATTTAATCACACACCCATTTACTCACCTATACAGTTATACACACACCAGCTCACTTACTCATACAAATACTAGCACATTCTTACGCTCTTATACAATCACTGATACAAGTACACACTCATCCATACAGCCACTCTCACAATCACACACTCTCACTTATAGCCATTTATATACTCCAACACACATATATACTGCCTTGCACATATGTAGTTACTCACACATGTACCACTGAGATATACATTCAATCACTAACACACCCATACACACACTCACCCACCTATACAGTCCATCACAGATGCACTCTTGAAACCATGCACCCAGTGAATCACCAACTCACACATCTATGCACAGAGTCACACACACCCCACCCACACAAACACTCAGGCACCCATACAGATACTCAGACAATCAATCAATAACCCATGTAGACACTCATGTAGCTATTCAGAAAGCCATGCAGCCGCTTACAAACCGACAGACGGATACAGACATTCACACAGTTTAGTCACTAACCCATGCATTCAGTAAGATACATTTAATCACTCACTTGTAGAGTCAGTCACTCACGTACTAAATCATCCATTCAGACACTTATTAACCCACTCATTCTTCAATACACCTTTCCCTAAATATATTAAACATATTTAAACTTTACAGAAACACACAGTCACTGGATGATGTCATCAGTGATGTCATCAGTGATGTCATTTGAGATGTCATCAGTGATGTCATCAGTGATGTCACTGACCATGTCATGAGTGATGTAATATGTGATGTCATCAGCAGTGCATTGCGGGGCGCGAGTTATAGTTAGCTGAACTAACTATAACGGGGGAATTTCTATGGTTTTGTACGAGTGAAATGTCCAACTAACTATAACTGTCCCTAAAACCTATGGTTTTTTCAGTGAATTTCAAAGGTTTTTAAATGCTAATTTCTAACTATAACGTGTCTGAAACCTATGGTTTTTTCAGTGAATATATATATATATATATATATTATCTACTGGCGGTCGCCAGTAGATAGTTATAGTTAGGACCTATTTTCCATAGGAAATCCGCGACATTCTATTTGAAATAACTCTTGCGTCGGTTGACGAATCTTCGCGAAATGTTTCAAACTTTATGGCCCGCTCCGGTCCGCTCCTACCCTGAAAGTCTCAGGGTGATTCGTCAAGCGGGGGCCGAGAAAAAAGGGGGTCCCAAAACGTGTTTTCTCCATTCATTTTCCCATAGGAAACTTTAGACACGGCTACAGCCCGAACTGCTGAACGGAATTACACCAAATTTGGCAAAGAGGTAGTTCTTGGTTCAGAAAGAACCCTTTTTGTTAAATGGTGTAAATCCGTTCAGTAGTTGCGGAGAAATTAAAAAAATAAGAGTCAAAAATCAATTTCCCATAGGAAACTTTATGCAAGGCTACAGCCCGAACTGCTGAACGGAATTACACCAAATTTGGCAAAGAGGTAGTTCTTGGTTCAAAAAGAACCCTTTTGTTAAATGGTGTAAATCCGTTCAGTAGTTGCTGAGAAAATCAAATGTAAAAACACATATATATGTGGGCGGAGCCTAACCACACATGTCATCGTGAGACCTGATTGGCTGTCAGCACTTCATCCTGGAATTGCTGGCAGCCATCTTGGGACCAATATAAATGATAGTACCATTGAAATGCATTGTAGTGAATCGAAGATTTTGAGTGTTACCAAAAGGAGAACTATAAAGGGTGATAACAGACTTTAGTTACATTAGAATTCATTTGTTGATGGTACCATACTAATTTCAGGAATTGTGGTGTGTTCTAAGGTGATTTTACCCTGTGAAAAACCTTCTGCTGGGATATCATGAATCATGTTTGAGAGAAAACTATTTTCACATGCTTGTCCCATACAGTTTTGGAAGGTGCCCCAGAAGCTAAAATGAGAGAATATTTTCTGTAAATTCACATTATCTTTCTCAGTCATGTGAGAATGAAGTCTGACATTCTCAGTAAAACATGTACATCCAACAAGGGCAGAGACTGTCAGTTGATTCCTTTGTGTTCTACTGCAGCTTCCCAGAGTGTTCTAAAGAACAACTAGAGTGCTAACAGCCTTACTTATGACAAAAGTATGGCACACCTGAAGCCATCTTGATTGGAATAAACTGGTAACACTTAAAACATTTAATTTAAAAAGGAACAAAATGATGGGGTTCATTTTGTCATAGAAATTATGGTAAGTGCTGTAGAAAGAAAAATTAGGACATGTTTCAAGTGTGATCTCAAATATCTTCCTGTTATATTTCAACAGGAGCAGCCTGTCAGTTGATGCCTTTGTGTTCTACTGCAGCTTCCCAGAGTGTTCTAAAGAACAACTAGAGCGCTAACAGTCTTACTTATGACAAAAGTATGGCACACCTGAAGCCATCTTGATTGGAATAAACTGGTAACACTTAAAACATTTAATTTAAAAAGGAACAAAATGAGGGGGTTCATTTTGCCATAGAAATTATGGTTAGTGCTGTAGAAAGAAAAATTAGGACATGTTTTAAGTGAGATCTCAAATATCTTCCTGTTATATTTCAACTGGAGCAGCCTGTCAGTTGATGCCTTTGTGTTCTACTGCAGCTTCCCAGAGTGTTCTAAAGAACAACTAGAGTGCTAACAGCCTTACTTATGACAAAAGTATGGCACACCTGAAGCCATCTTGATTGGAATAAACTGGTAACACTTAAAACATTTAATTTAAAAAGGAACAAAATGAGGGGGTTCATTTTGCCACAGAAATTATGGTTAGTGCTGCAAAAAGAAAATTTAGTGCATGTTTTAAGTGAGATCTCAAATCCTCTTCTATTTCATTAGAAAATTCTGACATGCAGACTGAAACAATCACTTTCAATACCAGCAGTAGACTTCCAGTTAACTCGTTGGTGAGCAGTAGCTTTACTACAGTGACCTAATGAACAACTAGAGTAATAACATTCTGAATTTATGGCAAATGTGTGACACATCTGAATGCCTTCTTGATGGAATCAAAGTAAAAAACTGAAAGCATTTCCTACTGAGGAGACTGCAGTAAATGAGGAAATTAGGAAACTTCATAACAAAGAAGTCTTCCAAGATGGCCACCAGTGAAAAAAGAGCCCAAATGTAGCACAAATATTACCCAGATGTAGCCCACATATAGCCCAATGACAAAAGTGTGCAAAACACTTTTTATTTTTACTTTTTTGCAGTTTTATGTAGTGCAGACTGGTCAGGTATTGGAGCGTTGCATCTTAAAACATGACCCCCTACACTACAAAAACACCACTGCACTACCCTAAACCCTAAAACACTACCCCAGCACGACCCCTTACACTACACAAGCACCACTGCACTATCCTAAACCCTAAAACACTACCCCCAGCATGACCCCTACACTACACAAACACCACTGCACTACCCTAAACCCTAAAACACTACCCCAACACCACTGCACTAATCTAAATCCTAAAACACTACCCCCAGCATGACCCCCTACACTACCCAAACACCACTGCACTACCCTAAAACATGACCCCCTACACTACACAAACACCACTGCACTACCCTAAACCCTAAAACACTACCCCCAGCACGACCCCCTACACTACACAAGCACCACTGCACTACCCTAAACCCTAAAACACTACCCCCAGCACGACCCCCTACACTACACAAACACCACTGCACTACCTTAAACCCTAAAACACTACCCCCAGCACGACCCCCTACACTACCCAAACACCACTGCACTAACCTAAATCCTAAAACACTACCCCCAGCACGACCCCCTACACTACCCAAACACCACTGCACTACCCTAAAACATGACCCCTACACTACCCAAACACCACTGCACTACCCTAAACCCTAAAACACTACCCCCAGCACGACCCCCTACACTACACAAGCACCACTGCACTACCCTAAACTCTAAAACACTACCCCCAGCACAACCCCCTACACTGCCCGAACACCACTGCACTGCCCTAAACCCTGAAACACCAGCCCCTGCACGACCCCCTACACTGCCTGAACACCACTGCACTGCCCTAAACCCTGAAACACTACCCCCAGCAAGACCCCCTACACTGCCCGAACACCACTGCACTGCCCGAAACCCTGAAACACTACCCCCAGCAAGACCCCCTACACTGCCCGAACACCACTGCACTGCCCTAAACCCTGAAACACCACCCCCAGCAAGACCCCCTACACTGCCCGAACACCACTGCCCTAAACCCTGAAACACCACCCCCAGCAAGACCCCCTACACTGCCCGAACACCACTGCACTGCCCTAAACCCTGAAACACCAGCCCCAGCACGACCCCTACACTGCCCGAACACCACTGCACTGCCCTAAACCCTGAAACACCACCCCCTGCACGACCCCCTACACTGCCCGAACACCACTGCACTGCCCTAAACCCTGAAACACCACCCCCAGCACGACCCCCTACACTGCCCGAACACCACTGCACTGCCCTAAACCCTGAAACACCACCCCCTGCATGATCCCCTACACTGCCCGAACACTACTGCACTGCCCTAAACCCTGAAACACCACCCCCAGCACGACCCCCTACACTGCACGAACACCACTGCACTGCCCTAAACCCCCAAACACTATCCCCAGCAAAGCAAGACCCCCTACACTGCCCGAACACCACTGCCCTAAACCCTGAAACACCACTCCCAGCAAGACCCCCTACACTGCCCGTACACCACTGCACTGCCCTAAACCCTGAAACACCACCCCCAGCAGGACCCCCTACACTGCCCGAACACCACTGCACTGCCCTAAACCCCCAAACACTATCCCCAGCAAAGCAAGACCCCCTACACTGCCCGAACACCACTGCCCTAAACCCTGAAACACCACTCCCAGCAAGACCCCCTACACTGCCCGAACACCACTGCACTGCCCTAAACCCCCAAACACTATCCCCAGCAAAGCAAGACCCCCTACACTGCCCGAACACCACTGCCCTAAACCCTGAAACACCACTCCCAGCAAGACCCCTACACTGCCCGTACACCACTGCACTGCCCTAAACCCTGAAACACCACCCCCAGCAGGACCCCCTACACTGCCCGAACACCACTGCACTGCCCTAAACCCTGAAACACCACCCCCAGCACGACCCCCTACACTGCCCGAACACCACTGCACTGCCCTAAACCATGAAACACCAGCCCCAGCACGACCCCCTACACTGCCCGAACACCACTGCACTGCCCTAAACCCTGAAACACCACCCCCAGCACGACCCCCTACACTGCCCGAACACCACTGCACTGCCCTAAACCCTGAAACACCAGCCCCAGCACAACCCTGTACACTGCCCGAACACCTATGCACTGCCCTAAACCCTGAAACACCAGACCCAGCACGACCGCCTACACAGCCCGAAAACCACTGCACTGCCCTAAACCCTGAAACACCAGCCCCAGCACGACCCCCTACACTGCCCGAACACCACTGCACTACCCTAAACCCTCAAACACCAGCCCCAGCACGACCCCCTACACTGCCCGAACACCACTGCACTGCCCTAAACCCTGAAACACCAGCCCCAGCAAGACCCCCTACACTGCCCGAACACCACTGCACTGCCCTAAACCCTGAAACACCACCCCCAGCAAGACCCCCTACACTGCCCGAACACCACTGCACTAAAGCCTGAAACACCACCCCCAGCAAGACCACCTACACTGGCTGAACACCACTGCACTGCCCTAAACCCTGAAACACCACCCCCTGCACGACCCCCTACACTGCCCAAACACCACTGCACTGCCCTAAACCCTGAAACACCACCCCCTGCACGACCCCTACACTGCCCGAACACCACTGCACTGCCCTAAACCCTGAAACACCACCCCTCAGCACAACACCCTACACTGCCTGAACACCACTGCACTGCCCTAAACCCTGAAACACCACCCCCTGCACGACCTCCTACACTGCCGGAACACCACTGCACTGCCCTAAACCCTGAAACACCACCCCCAGCACGACCCCCTACACTGCCCGAACACCACTGCACTGCCCTAAACCCTGAAACATCAACCCCAGCAAGACCCCCTACACTGCCTGAACACCACTGCCCTAAACCCTGAAACAACACCCCTACACTGCACGAACACCACTGCACTGCCCTAAACCCTGAAACACCACCTCCAGCAAAACCCCCTACACTGCCTGAACACCATTGCTCTGCCCTAAATCCTGAAACACTAGCCCCAGCATGACCCCCTACACTGCCCAAACACCACTGCACTGCCCTAAACCCTGAAACACCACCCCCAGCATGACCCCCTACACTGCCCGAACACCACTGCACTGCCCTAAACCCTGAAACACCAGCCCCAGCAAGACCCCCTACACTGCCCGAACACCAATGCACTGCCCTAGACTCTGAAACACCAGCCCCAGCAAGACCCCTACACTGCCCGAACACCACTGCACTGCCCTAAACCCTGAAACACCAGCCCCAGCATGACCCCTACACTGCCCGAACACCACTGCACTGCCCTAAACCCTGAAACACCAGCCCCAGCACGACCACCTACACTGCCCGAACACCACTGCACTGCCCTAAACCCTGAAACACCAGCCCCAGCACAACCCCCTACACTGCCCGAACACCACTGCACTGCCCTAAACCCTGAAACACCAGCCCCAGCACAACCCCTACACTGCCCGAACACCACTGCACTGCCCTAAACCCTGAAACACCAGACCCAGCACGACCCCCTACACTGCCCAAACACCACTGTACTGCCCTAAACCCTGAAACACCAGCCCCAGCACGACCCCCTACACTGCCCGAACACCACTGCACTGCCCTAAACCCTGAAACACCACCCCCTGCATGACCCCTACATTGCCCGAACACCACTGCACTGCCCTAAACCCTGAAACACCACCCCTGCAGCACCCCCTACACTGCCCGAACACCACTGCACTGCCCTAAACCCTGAAACACCACCCCCTGCACCGCCCCTACACTGCCCGAACACCACTGCACTGCCCTAAACCCTGAAACACCACCCCCAGCACGACCCCCTTTACTGCTCGAACACCACTGCACTGCCCCAAACCCTGAAACACCACCCCCAGCACGACCCCCTACACTGCCCGAACACCACTGCCCTAAACCCTGAAACACTACCCCCTGCACGACCCCCTACACTGCCCGAACACCACTGCACTGCCCTAAAACCTGAAACACCACCCCCTACACTGCCCGAACACCACTGCACTGCCCTAAACCCTGAAACACCACCCCCAGCACGACCCCCTACACTGCCCGAACACCACTGCACTGCCCTAAACCCTAAAACACCACCCCCAGCATTACCCCCTACACTGCCCAAACACCACTGCACTGCCCTAAACCCTAGAACACTACCCCCAGCACGACCCCCTACACTACCCGAACACCACTGCACTACCCTAAACCCTAAAATACTACCCCCAGTACAACCCCCTACACTACCCGAACACGACTGCACTGCCCTAAACCCTCGAACACTCCCCCAGCACGACCCCCTACACTACCCGAACACCACTGCACTGCCCTAAACCCTAAAACACTCCCCCAGCACGACCCCCTACACTACCCGAACACCACTGCACTGCCCTAAACCCTAAAACACTCCCCCAGCACGACCCCTACACTACCCAAACACCACTGCACTGCCCTAAACCCTAAAACACTACCCCTGCATGACCCCCTACACTACCCAAACACCAATGCACTACCCTAATCCCTAAAACACTACCCCCGCATGACCCCCTACACTACCCTAAACCCTAAAACACTACCCCCGCACGACTCCCTACACTACCCAAAGACCACTGCACTACCCTAAACCCTAAAACACGACCTCCTACACTACACAAACACCACTGCACTACCCTAAACCCTAAAACACTACCCCCTACACTACACAAACACCACTGCACTACCCTAAACCCTAAAACACTACCCCCAGCAGTACCCCGACACTACCCAAACACCACTGCACTAACCTAAACCCTAAAACACTACCCCCAGCAGTACCCCCTACACTACCCAAACACCACTGCACTACCCTAAATCACTACCCCCAGCACGACCCCCTACACTACCCAAACACCACTGCACTACTCTAAACCCTAAAACACTACCCCCAGCACGACCCCCTACACTACCCAAACACCACTGCACTACCCTAAACCCTAAAACACTCCCCCAGCACGACTCCCTACACTACCCAAACACCACTGCACTACCCTAAACCCTAAATCTACCCCCAGCATGACCCCCTACACTACACAAATACCACTGCACTACCCTAAACCCTAAAACACTACCCCCAGCACGACCCTCTTCACTACTTAAACACAACTGCACAATTTGTTACAGGCGTTGCAACGCAGGCCTGTGGTGCTTACTGGAAGTACCTAGTGGGCTAGTTGGGCCCCAGGGACCCTCAGGATTCAAGGTGACCTAATCCCCAACTTAAAACGCACCACGGGGCGCGTTTGCACAGTGGTGAAGGGAGGGTGGGGCCTCAGGTGACATGTGCGCAAACACGCCCTGTGGTGCGTTTTAAGTTGGGGAATTAATTCCCTTTGAATCCTGAGGGCCCCTGAGGCCAACTAGCCCACCAGGTACCTTCAGTAAGCACAACAGAGTTGCGTTGCAGAGAGGTGAAAAAGGTGCGTGGCCTCGGAACGCCTCTCTGCAACTCAGCTCTGTGGTCCTAACTGTAGGTACCTGGGGGCTAGTTGGGCCCCAGGGACCCTCAGAATTCAAGGGACTTAATCCCGCAACTTAAAACGCGCCACGGGGTGCGTTTGCACACATGTCACCTCAGGCCCCCCTCCCTTCACCACTGTGCAAACGCGCCCTGTTGCGCGTTTTAAGAGGTAGTTTTAATCCCCTGCCCTATTATGTACTAGGGACTTGCAGAGGAGGTCATGCTAATCACAGGGGTACCCCAACGCATAGTGTTCCCTAGTGTATGTAGGTGTTTTCACTGTATTCTAAGTGTCTTTTAGCATAGCACTGGCTCTGGTTAGTCAGAGTCAGTTACCACCAGTACCCGTCTGAAAAAGTTATGGGCACAGGATGATTTTGCAACAAGGCCTCTTTCTGCTCCTCTGTTGGTTCTTTCTGCACATCTTTTGCTTCTTTCTGTGCGTTTTTTCTTCTTTCTTCACATGTCCTACCTCTGTAGGCATAGTTAGAAACTAGCATTTAAAAAAACCTTTGAAATTCACTTAAAAAATCATAGGTTTCAGGCACGTTATAGTTAGAAATTAGCATTTAAAAAACCTTTGAAATTCACTGAAAAAACCATAGGTTTCAGACACGTTATAGTTAGAAATTAGCATTTAAAAAACCTTTGAAATTCACTGAAAAAACCATAGGTTTTAGGGACAGTTATAGTTAGTTGGACATTTCACTCGTACAAAACCATAGAAATTCCCCCGTTATAGTTAGTTCAGCTAACTATAACTCGCGCCTCGCAATGCACTGCTGATGACGTCACATATTACATCACTCATGACATGGTCAGTGACATCACTGATGACATCACTGATGACATCTCAAATGACATCACTGATGACATCATCCATGTGATAATTTCATGCATCTTCTCACACCCTAATATAACTTTTGATACACCCACTCTAAATTACAGACTGCCATTCTCAAAACCATAGACACTCCAACACCAAAAACTACATACCCACTCACTGATTCTTAGGTCTACACACACATCCACTCACTCACCCGTACAGTCACTCATACTTAGTCACTCAGTACAGGACTATCATATGCACTCATACACCTATATAAACACTCACACACCGCCACTCATCCATAGAGGTACTCACACACCTAGTCAGTCATGCAAAAAACTTAATCACACACCCATTTACTCACCTATACAGTTATACACACACCAGCTCACTTACTCATACAAATACTAGCACATTCTTACGCTCTTATACAATCACTGATACAAGTACACACTCATCCATACAGCCACTCTCACAATCACACACTCTCACTTATAGCCATTTATATACTCCAACACACATATATACTGCCTTTCACATAAGTAGTTACTCACACATGTACCACTGAGATATACATTCAATCACTAACACACCCATACACACACTCACCCACCCATAAAGTCCATCACAGATGCACTCTTGAAACCATGCACCTAGTGAATCACCAACTCACACTTCTATGCACAGAGTCACACACACCCCACCCACACAAACACTCAGGCACCCATACAGATACTCAGACAATCAATCAATAACCCATGTAGACACTCATGTAGCTATTCAGAAAGCCATGCAGCCGCTTACAAACCAACAGACAGACGGATACAGACATTCACACAGTTTAGTCACTAACCCATGCATTCAGTAAGATACATTTAATCACTCACTTGTAGAGTCAGTCACTCACATACTAAATCATCCATTCAGACACTTATACACCCACTCATTCTTCAATACGCCTTTCCCTATATATATTAAACATATTTAAACTTTACAGAAACACACAGTCACTGGATGATGGATGATGTCATCAGTGATGTCATCAGTGATGTCATTTGAGATGTCATCAGTGATGTCATCAGTGATGTCACTGACCATGTCATGAGTGATGTAATATGTGACGTCATCAGCAGTGCATTGCGGGGGCGCGAGTTATAGTTAGCTGAACTAACTATAACGGGGGAATTTCTATGGTTTTGTACGAGTGAAATGTCCAACTAACTATAACTGTCCCTAAAACCTATGGTTTTTTCAGTGAATATAGATATATATATCCATTTCCAACTGCTCGTGTTAGGACCACGGACCCGTGGAGGGTGGTGCATACACCGGGAGAGCACCCGGTTGACAAATTCCCAAAATCCGTATCGCCAAGCGAAGTAAATACACTCTCAGGAAACAACGACAAGTATATCAGGAAGTTTATTATGCTTCCACGCTATGCTACGCTGTGAGCAAGGCGTAACTGCCGAAACGCGTAGCGTGGAAGCATAATAAACTTCCTGATATACTTGTCGTTGTTTCCTGAGAGTGTATTTTCTTCGCTTGGCGATACGGATTTTGGGAATAGATATATATATAAATATATATATATATATATATATATATATATCTCAAAACAATACCCTTTCAGGCATAGAGTGACGCATAAACTATGCAAAAAAGAAGCAGAGAACTCTGGATAGTTCTCAAGTTTAGGTGGAAAGTAGCTCCTGTATAGAGCACTCTCAGCACCAGTGACACTCTAGATCTGCTCACCTCAAATGTCTGCTTTTCTATCAAAGTCTTCAAGCATAGGATTAGCACAGTGCCATCCATACCTAGATAGAAAGGGACAAAGTCTTTTGCCATTTCTACAGCAAAGTCTTTAAGCATAGGACTAGCACAGTGCTATCCATGCCGAGCTGTAAATTGACAAAAGCCATTTACCACTCCAAGCACAGTATTACAGATTTGAAGTGGTAAAATACCAACCAAGCCAACCTGAAATGAGTAAAAGCAACCCCTGACACAGTTTTGCACTCTAATTGGAGCTCTTCAGAGAGGTATAGCTTTGTCCAGACACAAGGGAGCACCCAGTACAAGTCAAAACAATACTCTTTCAGGCATAGAGTGACGCATAAATTATGCAAAAAAGAAGCAGAGAACTCTGGATAGTGCTCAAGTTTAGGTGGAAAGTAGCTCCTGTATAGAGCACTCTCAACACCAGCGACACTCTAGATCTGCTCACCTCAAATGTCTGCTTTTCTATCAAAGTCGTTAAGCATAGGATTAGCACAGTGCCATCCACGCCTAGATAGAAAGGGACAAAGACTTTTGCCATTTCTACAGCAAAGTCTTTAAGCATAGAACAAGCACAGTGCTATCCATGCCGAGCTGTAAAATGACAAAAGCCATTTACCACTCCAGGCACTGTATTACAGCTTTGAACTGGTAATATACCAACCAAGCCAACCTGAAATGAGTAAAAGCAACCCCTGAAACAGTGTTGCACCCGCCGCGAGTTCTGCTGGCCCCAGGTGGAATACTGCTTTGGATTCAATTTGGGCTGCCTGAACCGCCGCTTATGGACTCTGTTGACCTATTTAGGTCGTGGCTTATACAAAGCTAGAGTGTTTCACCATATGTGGGACACTCACAGTGTTTTCGTTTTCAATCCAGCGGCAGGCGAGGGGATGTACAGGCACAGTTATTACGGCTGCCAATTGATTTTTTTAGCAATGGAGGCGCCATAGAAATTGCATTAGACAATAAATAATGAAGACAGTGACGCCCCATTGCTGGCCCTTCACTTGCCAAGGATCCACCAACCATATGGCAGGACCGTTTTAAATGACTGTGTTTGTTTTATTGACGGCTTTTCCGCACTGATGACGGCAAGAGCCAGAAACGCGTCTGCGGATGTTTTATAGCCGACACACACCCCGTGAGTGCACCGGACCTTGGGAGTATTATGAACTCCTTGTTTTTTGCTGTTTTATAAGTGGTTTCCACCACAGCTTCCCGGTTGCACCCGCCGCGAGTTCGGCTGGCCCCAGCTGGAATACTGCTTTGGATATATATATATATATTAGAATTAAAAAAATAAACAAAAAAATAGATATATTTAAACAATAATAGGAAAAGTATTGGAGTCTCAGAATGATATACTATTAAAACTCCAGTTTATGCATCAGTAGGGAAAACATAGGCTTTCAGGGGGTTAAGTTTACTATTCCCACTCCAAACAGGTCAACAGCAGGAAAAGTATTGGACTTAGGAGGTGTAATATTTACTATTCCCAATCCAGTCTGTGCGTCAGTACAGAAAGCATTGGACTTCAGAGGGGTAAGATTTACTATTCCCACTCCAGTCTGTGAAACTGAAGAGAAAGTGTTGGACTTCGGAGGGGTTAATTTTACTATTTCCACTCCAGCCTGTGCAACAGTAGGGAACGCATTGGACTCCGGAGGGGTAATATTTATTATTTCCAAGCCAGTCTGTGCAACAGTAGGGAAAGTGTTGGACTTCGGAGGGGTAAGATTTACTATTTTCACTCCAGCCTGTGCAAAAGTCAGGAAAGCATTAGACTTAGGATGGGTGAGATGTACTATTCCCACTCCAGTCTCCGCAACAGTAGGGAAAGTGTTGGACTTCGGCGGCATAAAATTTACTATTCACACTCCAATCTAAGCAACAGTAGGGAATGTATTCCACTCAAACACATCACATATCTGAATAACCCTACTAATTTAGAACAAATATAAAATTAACCAACATAAATCTATCTATCTATCTATCTATTTATCTATCTATCTATCTATCTATCTATCTATCTATCTATCTATCTATCTATCTATCTATCTATCTATCTATCTATCTATCTATCTATATATTATCTACTGGCGGTCGCCAGTAGATAGTTATAGTTAGGACCTATTTTCCATAGGAAATCCGCAACATTCTATTTGAAATAACGTTGGCGCCGGTTGACGAATCTTCGCGAAATTTTCCAACTTGTTGGGGCGCTCCGGTCCGCTCGTATCCTGAAAGTTTCGAGGAGATTCGGCAAGCGGGGGCCGAGAAAAAAGGGGGGTCTCAAAACGTGTTTTTCCCATGCAATTTTCCATAGGAACCTTTCATCGCAGCCACAGCCCGAACTGCTGAACGGAATTACACCAAATTTGGCAAAAAGGTAGCCCTTGGTTCAGAGTCGTGCCTTTTGGTGAAATGGTGTAAATCCGTTCAGTAGTTCCTGAGAAATTTGAAAAAGAAAACACATATATATCTGGGCGGAGCCTAACCACACATGTCATCGTGAGATCTGATTGGCTGTCAGCACTTCATCCTGGAATTGCTGGCAGCCATCTTGGGACCAATATAAATGATAGTACCCCATTGAAATGCATTGTAGTGAATCGAAGATTTTGAGGGTTACCAAAGGGAGAACTATAAAGGGTGATAACAGACTTTAGTTACATTAGAATTCATTTGTTGATGGTACCATATTAATTTCAGGAATTGTGGTGTGTTCTAAGTTGATTTTACCCTGTGAAAAACCTTCTGCTGGGATATCATGAATCATGTTTGAGAGAAAACTATTTTCACATGCTTGTCCCATACAGTTTTGGAAGGTGCTCCAGAAGCTAAAATGAGAGCATATTTTCTGTAAATTCACATTATCTTTCTCAGTCATGTGAGAATGAAGTCTGACATTCTCAGTAAAACATGTACATCCAACAAGGGCAGAGACTGTCAGTTGATTCCTTTGTGTTCTACTGCAGCTTCCCAGAGTGTTCTAAAGAACAACTAGAGTGCTAACAGCCTTACTTATGACAAAAGTATGGCACACCTGAAGCCATCTTGATTGGAATAAACTGGTAACACTTAAAATATTTAATTTAAAAGGAACAAAATGATGGGGTTCATTTTGTCATAGAAATTATGGTTAGTGCTGTAGAAAGAAAAATTAGGACATGTTTCAAGTGTGATCTCAAATATCTTCCTGTTATATTTCAACAGGAGCAGCCTGTCAGTTGATGCCTTTGTGTTCTACTGCAGCTTCCCAGAGTGTTCTAAAGAACAACTAGAGCGCTAACAGTCTTACTTATGACAAAATGATGGCACACCTGAAGCCATCTTGATTGGAATAAACTGGTAACTCTTAAAACATTTAATTTAAAAAGGAACAAAATGAGGGGGTTCATTTTGTCATAGAAATTATGGTTAGTGCTGTAGAAAGGAAAATTAGGACATGTTTTAAGTGAGATCTCAAATATCTTCCTGTTATATTTCAACAGGAGCAGCCTGTCAGTTGATGCCTTTGTGTTCTACTGCAGCTTCCCAGAGTGTTCTAAAGAACAACTAGAGTGCTAACAGTCTTACTTATGACAAAAGTATGGCACACCTGAAGCCATCTTGATTGGAATAAACTGGTAACACTTAAAACATTTAATTTAAAAAGGAACAAAATGAGGGGGTTCATTTTGCCATAGAAATTATGGTTAGTGCTGCAGAAAAAAAAATTAGGGCATGTTTTAAGTGAGATATCAAATCCTCTTCTATTTCATTAGAAAATTCTGACATGCAGACTGAAACAATCACTTTCAATACCAGCAGTAGACTTCCAGTTAACTCCCTGGTGAGCAGTAGCTTTACTAAAGTGATCTAATGAACAACTAGAGTGCTAACATTCTGAATTTTTGGCAAATGTGTGACACATCTGAATGCCTTCTTGATGGAATCAAAGTAAAAACTGAAAGCATTTTCTACTGAGGAGACTGCAGTAAATGACAAAATTAGGAAACTTCATAACAAATAAGTCTCCCAAGATGGTCACCAGAGAAAAAAGAGCCCAAATGTAGCACAAATATCACCCAGATGTAGCCCACATATAGCCCAATGACAGAAGTGTGCAAAACACTTTTTATTTTTAGTTTTTCTGCAGTTTTATATAGTGCAAACTGGTCAGGTATTGGAGCGTTACATCTTACTTGAACCCCTTATTGTGTATTTTGCACGAAGTACATGAGATTGATCTTGCGAAACATTGAACTTTACGATTCTGTTAATCTGAAGTTGCTCTGAACCGAGCTTTGTAACACCTGTTTTTACCTACTGGTTTTAATTAATTCTCACTGTATTGTATTAGGAAAGAGGATTTACTGTTTTTATGTACACTTTTATGATCTATGTTTCTAAATCAGATCAAATAAAGTTTAATGAATTCTATGGCAGGACGGAGGTGAGGATTATGCATATATTTCCTCACTTTATTTGCATAGCAGTCCAAAGAAAACGTAACACAACAATCATTAAACAAAAGACTACACAACCCATGAACCATTAGGGGGGTAGTCTCCAAGGCAACTATAGTCCAATCATATCATAGTCCATCGTATATAATATCGTGACATCCCTTCCGCTTCCTCTTTCTTCACTGCTCATCAGTTAAGTGCATTCCTTACATTCTTGGCTTAATCTGACGTTGTTGCTGTTTGTATAGCGGTTTCTTGTGCACGTTATTAGCATTATTGCCTTGGTATTGTTTCATATTCCCTGCGCAGCAGGCTCTTGCCCGAGCATGGTCTCCCCCTCGCAGTTTCTCCCGCTGTGTTCTCTGCGCGTGGTGAGATCCTGTCAGGCGCGTCTGGACCGAGCAAGGCAGCTCCGTCGAGCGCTCCCGCTGGTCTTTACGCGCGTTTGGGAATCCGGTCACTCCTTTAGTGTCCGCTTGATTCCCGACCAACCCTCGCCTAATTTTGACACCGCTACGCGGTGATTTCCCCCACACGGCCAGGTTAGTGACCAGCGCCACCTGGTGATGGTAATTGGTATTGCGCCTCAGTCTATTCTTATAACAGCTTCGGGGAAAGCCCAGCTGTTGGAGCACCGGCGAGGGAGCTGTCTTAAGGATTTTAAGGGCATTTGTTCTGTGCTCACACCCTCTGCTATCATGTCTTCTCCAGAAGACCATTTTTACTCCTCCTACCAGGAAGTAGAGGAGGAATGGCCCCCCAACTTCTCCCTCCAGCAGTGGACCAAGCCCTCTCTCTGGCTATTTCTAGGGCGCTGGCTCCTCTTAGAGATCAGGTTGATAAGCTGGCGAAAAGCATCCCTGGGGTGTTCAGTGACCCAGATCTGGTGGTGGCGGGTCCAAGTAGCTCTCAGATGGGGAATAAAAGGGCCGTTAAGCATAACGCGGGGCACTTGGAAGGATTTGATAAACTTACGGAGACCTTCCTCAAGAGTGCGCGAACGCTAAAACATGCACCCTGCCGGGAGGAGGTGGGGCCCGGACAAAATTGCGACACTGTCACCACTATTGCAGACCCCGACGGCGGGTTTCCCTTAGAGGGAGAGGGTGTATCGGAGGACGATTTCTCCTCTGATGAGGATAAGGACTCGGGGCGTCCCTGGCGTCCAGAGTCCCACTCCTCTCAGTCCCCGGTTGGGGACGGGGTCCACTCGGACATGTTCGAGCCTACCCAAATTTACCATCCTAGGTCGGCAGAGTGGACACCTGACGCCAAAGTGCAGAGTATGTGGTGGGGAAAATCCATCAACCCCTTGAAAGGGAGGTCAGGAATAGGATGAGGGGAGAATGCCCCAGGCCCTCACTGAAGGGGAAGGTGGCACACACGCCTGAAATTGATGAGAAACTATGTACCTTTTTCTCCAAGTATATGAGGGATCCCAAGAAAGGAATTGATAGGTCTTGGACGTGGTAGGGCCCTTGACCCAAAATTATTCAATTGACGGAGCGTTCCAAAGAGTCAGGATCCCCTTTGTCAACGGATATTGTGGCTGGTTGGGCGCACTACCCTAAACCCTAAAACACTACCCCCAGCACGACACCCTACACTACCCAAACATAACTGCACTACCCTAAACCCTAAAACACTACCACCAGCACGACTCCCTACACTACCCAAACACCACTGAACTACCTTAAACCCTAAAACACTACCCCCAGCACGACTCCCTACACTACCCAAACACCACTGCACTACACTAAACCCTAAATATACCCCCAGCATGACCTCCCACACTACACAAACACCACTGCACTACCCTAAACCCTAAAACACTACCCCCAGCACGACCCCCTACACTACCCAAACACCACTGCACTACCCTAAACCCTAAAACACTATCCCCAGCATGACCCCCTACACTACCCAAACACCACTGCACTACCCTACACCCTAAAACACGACCCCCTACACTACACAAACACGACTGCACTACCCTAAACCCTAAAACACTACCCACAGCATGACCCCCTTCACTACACAAACACCACTGCACTGCCCTAAACCCTAAAACACTACCCCAGCACTACCCCCTACACTACCCAAACACCACTGCACTAACATAAACCCTAAAACACTACCCCAGCACAACCCCCTACACTACACAAACAACACTGCACTACCCTAAACACTAAAACACTACCCCCAGCATGACTCCCTACACTACCCAAACACCACTGCACTACCATAAACCCTAAATATACCACCAGCACGACCCCCTACACTACCCAAATACCACTGCACTACCATAAACCATAAAACACTACCCCCAGCATGACCCCCTATACTACACAAACACCACTGCACTACCCTAAACCCTAAAACACTACCACCAGCATGACCCCATACACTACTGCACTACCCTAAACCCTAAAACACTACCCCCAGCACGACCCCTACACTACCCAAACACCACTGCACTACCCTAAACCCTAGAAAAGAAACCCCCACCCCATGCCCAATCCCCCTTACCTCTCACTCCTCATGGTTCCTCTCTCCTCGTGGTTCCTGCTTCACGTCATCTCTGAGGGGCTGAGGGGCGGTGCACGTCGTTGTGAGGAAACGGAACAGCCTCTGTTTCCTTACAACGACATGGATCGTCTACATGTTTTTTAGAACGCATGGTCATTTACCATACATACCTTTACAAAAAAATTGTTGTAAAGGCATGCGTGGTAAATGACCATGCGTTCTAAAAAATGCGTAGTAATGACTTCGTGATGTACAACGCATGCGTGGTAATGCATGCGTTGTAATGGTATCGCAAAGTAAAAAAGTTGTTGTAAAAAAGTTGTTGTAACGGCTGTAATGGTATCGCAAAGTAAAAAAGTCGTTGTAACGGCTGTTTACCGATCGAAGCTGGCCCCCGTTCTTCAGTGAGACGTTTATTTGATTAATTAGGAGGAAGGAATGTGTTTTTTTTACCGAAAAGTGCATTCCCGGCTGTTGTATTGTGAAAGTGTCCGCGTGGCTTGGTTTCACTTCCGGTGAGAGAGTGGAAGAGTCTTTTTGGATCTAAAGGAGTTCTGTTGTTGGACGGGGCCGGCGCGACATGTCATCAGAAAACATAGCTAATGGAAAGCGTCATCCCTGAAGTGTGGAGCAGTGCCATGATATGTCAACGAGTGTGCGTCCCACCACAGTATGACCGTACCGCGTGACCCATGTGCTGCCTCCAGGGTACGGGAGGCAGAAGCAGCATCGCAGGTCCTCTTGAAGACCGTTGTAGCACTAATTCTACATTTTGGTACTAGGGCATTTTAACTTCGTTGTTCCTGCCAGATACAAAGAGAAGATCCTGTGTTATTCAGTGCCCTCGTTACCTTTTTTGTGGGTTGTGGTGCTTGTCACTTCGCTGCCCCGCCGGTGCACACGACTGGGCACCCCACCTCGTGTGCCATCTGCAGGGCCTCTGCCCTCGGATCACTGGTTTTGGTTTCTGGAGTGGCAACATAAACAGTTGCTCCCAAAGGACTAGCCTGAACACTTAGGTGAATATCCCCTGCACCAGCATTCCACAGAATGTTGTTGTAAGGAAACAGAGGCTGTTCCGTTTCCTCACAACGACGTGCACCGCCCCTCAGAGATGACGTGAAGCAGGAACCACGAGGAGAGAGGAACCATGAGGAGTGAGAGGTAAGGGGATTGGGCATGGGTTGGGTGTTTCTTTTCTAGGGTTTAGGGTAGTGCAGTGGTGTTTGGGTGGTGTAGGGGGTCGTGCTGGGGGTAGTGTTTTAGGGTTTAGGGTAGTGCAGTGGTGTTTGGGTAGTGTAGGGGGTCATGCTGGGGGTAGTGTTTTAGGGTTTAGGGTAGTGCAGTAGTGTAGGGGGTCATGCTGGGGGTAGTGTTTTAGGGTTTAGGGTAGTGCAGTGGTGTATGGGTAGTGTAGGGGGTCGTGCTGGGGTAGTGTTTTAGGGTTTAGGGTTTAGGTAGTGCAGTGGTGTTTGAGTAGAGTAGGGGGTCATGATGGTGGTAGTGTTTTAGGGTTTAGGATAGTGCAGTGGTGTTTGTGTAGTGTAGTGGGTCATGCTGGGGGTAGTGTTTTATGGTTTAGGGTAGTGCAGTGGTGTTTGGGTAGTGTAGGGGGTCGTGCTGGGGGTAGATTTAGGGTTTAGGGTAGTGCAGTGGTGTTTGGGTAGTGTAGGGAGTTGTGCTGGGGGTAGTGTTTTAGGGTTTAGGGTAGTGCAGTGGTGTTTGTATAGTGTAGGGGGTTGTGCTGGGGGTAGTGTTTTAGGGTTTATGTTAGTGCAGTGGTGTTTGGGTAGTGTAGGGGTAGTGCTGGGGTAGTGTGTTAGGGTTTAGGGCAGTGCAGTGGTGTTTGTGTAGTGAAGGGGGTCATGCTGTGGGTTGTGTTTTAGGGTTTAGGGTAGTGCAGTCGTGTTTGTGTAGTGTAGGGGGGTCGTGTTTTAGGGTAAAGGGTAGTGCAGTGGTGTTTGGGTAGTTCAGGGGGTCATGCTGGGGTTAGTGTTTAGGGTGTAGGGTAGTGCAGTGGTGTTTGGGTAGTGTAGGGGGTCGTGCTGGGGGTAGTGTTTTAGGGTTTAGGGTAGTGCAGTGGTGTTTGTGTAGTGTGGGAGGTCATGCTGGGGGTATATTTAGGGTTTAGTGTAGTGCAGTGGTGTTTGGGTAGTGTAGGGAGTCGTGCTGGGGGTAGTGTTTTAGGGTTTCGGGTAGTGCAGTGGTGTTTGGGTAGTGTAGGGAGTCGTGCTGGTGGTATTGTTTTTGGGTTTAGGGTAGTGCAGTTATGTTTGGGTAGTATAGAGTGTCGTGCTGGGGGTAGTGTTTTAGGCTTTAGGGTAGTGCAGTGGTGTTTGGGTAGTGGAGGGGGTAGTGTTTTAGGGTTTAGGGTAGTGTGCCCAACCAGCCACAATATCCGTGGACAAAGGGGATCCTGACACTTTGGAACGCTCCGTCAATTGAATAATTTGGGTCAAGGGCCCTACCACGTCCAAGACCTATCAATTCCTTTCTTGGGATCCCTCATATACTTGGAGAAAAAGGTACATAGTTTCTCATCAATTTCAGGTGTGTGTGCCACCTTCCCCTTCAGTGAGTGCCTGGGGCATTCTCCCCTCATCCTATTCCTGACCTCCCTTTCAAGGGGTTGATGGATTTTCCCCACCACATACTCTGCCACTTTGGCGTCAGGTGTCTACTCTGCCGACCTAGGATGGTAAATTTGGGTAGGCCCGAACATGTCCAAGTGGACCCTGTCCCCAACCGGGGACTGAGAGGAGTGGGACTCTGGACGCCAGGGACGCCCCGAGTCCTTATCCTCATCGGAAGAGAAATCGTCCTCCGATACACCCTCTCCCTCTAAGGGAAACCCGCCGTCGGGGTCTACAATAGTGGTGACAGTGTCGCAATTTTCTCCGGGCCCCTCCTCCTCCCGGCAGGGTGCATGTTTTAGCGTTCGCGCACTCTTGAGGAAGGTCTCCGTAAGTTTATCAAATCCTTCCAAGTGCCCTGTGTTATGCTTAACAGCCCTTTTATTCCCCATCTGGGAGCTACTTGGACCCGCCACCACCAGATCTGGGTCACTGAACACCCCAGGGATGCTTTTTGCCAGCTTATCAACCTGATCCCTAAGAGGAGCCAGCGCCCTAGAAATAGCCAGAGAGAGAGCTTGGTCCACTGCTGGAAGGAGAAGTTGGGGGGCCATTCCTCCTCCACTTCCTGGTAGGAGGAGTAAAAATGGTCTTCTGGAGAAGACATGATAGCAGAGGGTGTGAGCACAGAACAAATGCCCTTAAAATCCTTAAGACAGCCCCCTCGCCGGTGCTCCAACAGCTGGGCTTACCCCGAAGCTGTTATAAGAATAGACTGAGGCGCAATACCAATTACCACCACCAGGTGGCGCTGGTCACTAACGTGGCCGTGTGGGGAAATCATTGCGTAGCGGTGTCAAAATTAGGCGAGGGTTGGTCGGGAATCAAGCGGACACTAAAGGAGTGACCGGATTCCCAAACGCGCGTAAAGACCAGCGGGAGCGCTCGACGGAGCTGCCTCGCTCGGACCAGACGCGCCTGACAGGATCTAACCACGCGCAGAGCACACAGCGGGAGAAACTGCGAGGGGGAGAACACGCTCGGGCAAGAGCCTGCTGCGCAGGGAATATGATACAATACCAAGGCAATAATGCTAATAACGTGCACAAGAAACCGCTATACAAACAGCAACAACGTCAGATTAAGCCAAGAATGTAAGGAATGCACTTAACTGACGAGCAGTGAAGAAAGAGGAAGCGGAAGGGATGTCACAATATTATATACGATGGACTGTGATATGATTGGACTATAGTTGCCTTGGAGACTACCCCCTAATGGTTCATGGTTTGTGTAGTCTTTTGTTTAATGATTGTTGTGTTACGTTTTCTTTGAACTGCTATGCAAATAAAGTGAGGAAAGATATGCATAATCCTCGCCTCCGTCCTGCCATAGAATTCATTAAACTTTATTTGATCTGATTTAGAAACATAGATCAAAAAAGTGTACATAAAAACAGTAAATCCTCTTTCCTAATACAATACAGTGAGAATTAATTAAAACCAGTAGGTAAAAATGGGTGTTACAAAGCCCGGTTCAGAGCAACTTCAGGTTAACAGAATCGTAAAGTTCAATGTTTCGCAAGATCAATCTCATGTACTTCGTGCAAAATACGCAATAAGGGGTCCAAGTAAGATGTAACGCTCCAATACCTGACAATTTTGCACTATATAAAACTGCAGAAAAACTAAAAATAAAAAGTGTTTTGCACACTTCTGTCATTGGGCTATATGTGGGCTACATCTGGGTGATATTTGTGCTACATTTGGGCTCTTTTTTCTCTGGTGGCCATCTGGGAGACTTATTTGTTATGAAGTTTCCTAATTTTGTCATTTACTGCAGTCTCCTCAGTAGGAAATGCTTTCAGTTTTTACTTTGATTCCATCAAGAAGGCATTCAGATGTGTCACACATTTGCCATAAATTCAGAATGTTAGCACTCTAGTTGTTCATTAGATCACTGTAGTAAAGCTACTGCTCACCAGGGAGTTAACTGGAAGTCTACTGCTGGTATTGAAAGTGATTGTTTCAGTCTGCATGTCAGAATTTTCTAATGAAATAGAAGAGGATTTGAGATCTCACTTAAAACATGCCCTAAATTTTCTTTCTGCAGCACTAACCATAATTTCTATGGCAAAATGAACCCCCTCATTTTGTTCCTTTTTAAATTAAATGTTTTAAGTGTTACCAGTTTATTCCAATCAAGATGGCTTCAGGTGTGCCATACTTTTGTCATAAGTAAGACTGTTAGCGCTCTAGTTGTTCTTTAGAACACTCTGGGAAGCTGCAGTAGAACACAAAGGCATCAACTGACAGGCTGCTCCTGTTGAAATATAACAGGAAGATATTTGAGATCTCACTTAAAACATGTCCTAATTTTTCTTTCTACAGCACTAACCATAATTTCTATGACAAAATGAACCCCCTGATTTTGTTCCTTTTTAAATTAAATGTTTTAAGAGTTACCAGTTTATTCCAATCAAGATGGCTTCAGGTGTGCCATAATTTTGTCATAAGTAAGACTGTTAGCGCTCTAGTTGTTCTTTAGAACACTCTGGGAAGCTGCAGTAGAACACAAAGGCATCAACTGACAGGCTGCTCCTGTTGAAATATAACAGGAAGATATTTGAGATCACACTTGAAACATGTCCTAATTTTTCTTTCTACAGCACTAACCATAATTTCTATGACAAAATGAACCCCATCATTTTGTTCCTTTTTAAATTAAATGTTTTAAGTGTTACCAGTTTATTCCAATCAAGATGGCTTCAGGTGTGCCATACTTTTGTCATAAGTAAGGCTGATAGCACTCTAGTTGTTCTTTAGAACACTCTGGGAAGCTGCAGTAGAACACAAAGGAATCAATGACAGTCTCTGCCCTTGTTGGATGTACATGTTTTACTGAGAATGTCAGACTTCATTCTCACATGACTGAGAAAGATAATGTGAATTTAAAGAAAATATGCTCTCATTTTAGCTTCTGGAGCACCTTCCAAAACTGTATGGGACAAGCATGTGAAAATAGTTTTCTCTCAAACATGATTCATGATATCCCAGCAGAAGGTTTTTCACAGGGTAAAATCACCTTAGAACACACCACAATTCCTGAAATTAGTATGGTACCATCAACAAATGAATTCTAATGTAACTAAAGTCTGTTATCACCCTTTATAGTTCTCCTTTTGGTAACCTCAAAATCTTCGATTCACTACAATGCATTTCAATGGGGTACTATCATTTATATTGGTCCCAAGATGGCTACCAGCAATTCCAGGATGAAGTGCTGACAGCCAATCCGATCTCACGATGACATGTGTGGTTAGGCTCCGCCCAGATATATATGTGTTTTCTTTTCAAATTTCTCAGGAACTACTGAATGGATTTACACCATTTAACCAAAAGGCACGACTCTGAACCAAGGGCTACCTTCTTGCCAAATTTGGTGTAATTCCGTTCAGCAGTTCGGGCTGTAGCTGCGATGAAAGGTTCCTATGGAAAATTGCATGGGGAAAACACGTTTTGGGACCCCCCTTTTTTCTTGGCCCCCACTTGACGAATCACCCCAAGACTTTCAGGATAGGAGCTGGCCACGAGTTTTGAAAATTTCGCGAAGATTCGTCAAATAGAATGTTGCGGATTTCCTATGGAAAATAGGTCCTAACTATAACTATCTACTGGCGACCGCCAGTAGATAATATATATATATATATATATATTATCTACTGGCGGTCGCCAGTAGATAGTTATAGTTAGGACCTATTTTCCATAGGAAATCCGCGACATTCTATTTGAAATAACTCTTGCGTCGGTAGACGAATCTTCGCAAAATTTTCAAACTTTATGGCCCGCTCCGGTCCGCTCCTACCCTGAAAGTCTCAGGGTGATTCGTCAAGCGGGGGCCGAGAAAAAAGGGGGGTCCCAAAACGTGTTTTCCCCATTCATTTTCACATAGGAAACTTTAGACACGGCTACAGCCCGAACTGCTGAACGGAATTACACCAAATTTGGCAAAGAGGTAGTTCTTGGTTCAGAAAGAACCCTTTTTGTTAAATGGTTTAAATCCGTTCAGTAGTTGCGGAGAAATTAAAAAAATAAGAGTCAACAAATCAATTTCCCATAGGAAACTTTATGCAAGGCTACAGCCCGAACTGCTGAACGGAATTACACCAAATTTGGCAAAGAGGTAGTTCTTGGTTCAGAAAGAACCCTTTTGTTAAATGGTGTAAATCCGTTCAGTAGTTGCTGTGAAAATCAAAAGTAAAAACACATATATATCTGGGCGGAGCCTAACCACACATGTCATCGTGAGATCTGATTGGCTGTCAGCACTTCATCCTGGAATTGCTGGCAGCCATCTTGGGACCAATATAAATGATAGTACCATTGAAATGCATTGTAGTGAATCAAAGATTTTGAGGGTTACCAAAAGGAGAACTATAAAGGGTGATAACAGACTTTAGTTACATTAGAATTCATTTGTTGATGGTACCATACTAATTTCAGGAATTGTGGTGTGTTCTAAGGTGATTTTACCCTGTGAAAACCTTCTGCTGGGATATCATGAATCATGTTTGAGAGAAAACTATTTTCACATGCTTGTCCCATACAGTTTTGGAAGGTGCCCCAGAAGCTAAAATGAGAGCATATTTTCTGTAAATTCACATTATCTTTCTCAGTCATGTGAGAATGAAGTCTGACATTCTTAGTAAAACATGTACATCCAACAAGGGCAGAGACTGTCAGTTGATTCCTTTGTGTTCTACTGCAGCTTCCCAGAGTGTTCTAAAGAACAACTAGAGTGCTAACAGCCTTACTTATGACAAAAGTATGGCACACCTGAAGCCATCTTGATTGGAATAAACTGGTAACACTTAAAACATTTAATTTAAAAAGGAACAAAATGATGGGGTTCATTTTGTCATAGAAATTATGGTTAGTGCTGTAGAAAGAAAGATTAGGACATGTTTCAAGTGTGATCTCAAATATCTTCCTGTTATATTTCAACAGGAGCAGCCTGTCAGTTGATGCCTTTGTGTTCTACTGCAGCTTCCCAGAGTGTTCTAAAGAACAACTAGAGCGCTAACAGTCTTACTTATGACAAAAGTATGGCACACCTGAAGCCATCTTGATTGGAATAAACTGGTAACACTTAAAACATTTAATTTAAAAAGGAACAAAATGAGGGGTTCATTTTGCCATAGAAATTATGGTTAGTGCTGTAGAAAGAAAAATTAGGACATGTTTTAAGTGAGATCTCAAATATCTTCCTGTTATATTTCAACAGGAGCAGCCTGTCAGTTGATGCCTTTGTGTTCTACTGCAGCTTCCCAGAGTGTTCTAAAGAACAACTAGAGTGCTAACAGCCTTACTTATGACAAAAGTATGGCCCACCTGAAGCCATCTTGATTGGAATAAACTGGTAACACTTAAAACATTTAATTTAAAAAGGAACAAAATGAGGGGGTTCATTTTGCCATAGAAATTATGGTTAGTGCTGCAAAAGAAAATTTAGTGCATGTTTTAAGTGAAATCTCAAATCCTCTTCTATTTCATTAGAAAATTCTGACATGCAGACTGAAACAATCACTTTCAATACCAGCAGTAGACTTCCAGTTAACTCCTTGGTGAACAGTAGCTTTACAACAGTGATCTAATGAACAACTAGAGTAATAACATTCTGAATTTATGGCAAATGTGTGACACATCTGAATGCCTTCTTGATGGAATCAAAGTAAAAACTGAAAGCATTTCCTACTGAGGAGACTGCAGTAAATGAGGAAATTAGGAAACTTCATAACAAAGAAGTCTTCCAAGATGGCCACCAGTGAAAAAAGAGCCCAAATGTAGCACAAATATTACCCAGATGTAGCCCACATATAGCCCAATGACAAAAGTGTGCAAAACACTTTTTATTTTTAGTTTTTTTGCAGTTTTATGTAGTGCAGACTGGTCAGGTATTGGAGCGTTGCATCTTAAAACATGACCCCCTACACTACAAAAACACCACTGCACTACCCTAAACCCTAAAACACTACCCCAGCACGACCCCTACACTACACAAGCACCACTGCACTATCCTAAACCCTAAAACACTACCCCCAGCATGACCCCCTACACTACACAAACACCACTGCACTACCCTAAACCCTAAAACACTACCCCAACACCACTGCACTAACCTAAATCCTAAAACACTACCCCCAGCACGACCCCCTACACTACCCAAACACCACTG
Source organism: Calotriton arnoldi (assembly GCA_963921515.1). Classification (NCBI taxonomy): domain Eukaryota; kingdom Metazoa; phylum Chordata; class Amphibia; order Caudata; family Salamandridae; genus Calotriton; species Calotriton arnoldi. The sequence continues at coordinate 657,449 of CAWUFW010008951.1, read as the reverse complement.
CACTACCCTAAAACATGACCCCCTACACTACACAAACACCACTGCACTACCCTAAACCCTAAAACACTACCCCAGCATGACCCCTACACTACACAAGCACCACTGCACTACCCTAAAACCTAAAACACTACCCCCAGCACGACCCCCTACACTACACAAACACCACTGCACTACCTTAAACCCTAAAACACTACCCCCAGCACGACCCCCTACACTACCCAAACACCACTGCACTAACCTAAATCCTAAAACACTACCCCCAGCACGACCCCCTACACTACCCAAACACCACTGCACTACCCTAAAACATGACCCCCTACACTACAAACACCACTGTACTACCCTAAACCCTAAAACACTACCCCCAGCACGACCCCCTACACTACACAAGCACCACTGCACTACCCTAAACCCTAAAACACTACCCCCAGCACGACCCCCTACACTGCCCGAACACCACTGCACTGCCCTAAACCCTGAAACACCAGCCCCTGCACAACCCCCTACACTGCCCGAACACTACAGCACTGCCCTAAACCCTGAAACACCATCCCCAGCACGACCCCCTACACTGCACGAACACCACTGCACTGCCCTAAACCCTGAAACACTACCCCCAGCAAGACCCCCTACACTGCCCGAACACCACTGCACTGCCCTAAACCCTGAAACACCACCCCCAGCAAGACCCCCTACACTGCCCGAACACCACTGCCCTAAACCCTGAAACACCACCCCCAGCAAGACCCTCTACACTGCCCGAACACCACTGCACTGCCCTAAACCCTGAAACACCAGCCCCAGCACGACCCCTACACTGCCCGAACACCACTGCACTGCCCTAAACCCTGAAACACCACCCCCTGCACGACCCCCTACACTGCCCGAACACCACTGCACTGCCCTAAACCCTGAAACACCACCCCCAGCACGACCCCCTACACTGACCGAACACCACTGCACTGCCCTAAACCCTGAAACACCACCCCCAGCACGACCCCCTACACTGACCGAACACCACTGCACTGCCCTAAACCCTGAAACACCACCCTCAGCACGACCCCCTACACTGCCCGAACACCACTGCACTGCCCTGAACCCCGAAACACTACCCCCAGCAAGACCCCCTACACTGCCCGAACACCACTGCCCTAAACCCTGAAACACCACCCCCAGCAAGACCCCCTACACTGCCCGTACACCACTGCACTGCCCTAAACCCTGAAACACCACCCCCAGCATGACCCCCTACACTGCCCGAACACCACTGCACTGCCCTAAACCCTGAAACACCACCCCCAGCACGACCCCCTACACTGCCCGAACACCACTGCACTGCCCTAAACCATGAAACACCAGCCCCAGCACGACCCCCTACACTGCCCGAACACCACTGCACTGCCCTAAACCCTGAAACACCACCCCCAGCACGACCCCCTACACTGCCCGAACACCACTGCACTGCCCTAAACCCTGAAACACCAGCCCCAGCACAACCCCGTACACTGCCCGAACACCACTGCCCTAAACCCTGAAACACCAGACCCAGCACGACCGCCTACACTGCCCGAAAACCACTGCACTGCCCTAAACCCTGAAACACCAGCCCCAGAACGACCCCCTACACTGCCCGAACACCACTGCACTACCCTAAACCCTCAAACACCAGCCCCAGCACGACCCCCTACACTGCCCGAACACCACTGCACTGCCCTAAACCCTGAAACACCAGCCCCAGCAAGACACCCTACACTGCCCTAACACCACTGCACTGCCCTAAACCCTGAAACACCACCCCCAGCAAGACCCCCTACAGTGCCCGAACACCACTGCACTAAAGCCTGAAACACCACCCCCAGCAAGACCACCTACACTGGCCGAACACCACTGCACTGCCCTAAACCCTGAAACACCACCCCCTGCACGACCCCCTACACTGCCCAAACACCACTGCACTGCCCTAAACCCTGAAACACCACCCCCTGCACAACCCCCTACACTGCCCGAACACCACTGCACTGCCCTAAACCCTGAAACACCACCCCTCAGCACGACACCCTACACTGCCCGAACACCACTGCACTGCCCTAAACCCTGAAACACAACCCCCAGCATGACCCCCTACACTGCCCGAACACCACTGCACTGCCCTAAACCCTGAAACACCACCCCTCAGCACGACACCCTACACTGCCCGAACACCACTGCACTGCCCTAAACCCTGAAACAACACCCCCTACACTGCACGAACACCACTGCACTGCCCTAAACCCTGAAACACCACCTCCAGCAAAACCCCCTACACTGCCTGAACACCATTGCTCTGCCCTAAATCCTGAAACACTAGCCCCAGCATGACCCCCTACACTGCCCAAACACCACTGCACTGCCCTAAACCCTGAAACACCACCCCCAGCACGACCCCCTACACTGCCCGAACACCACTGCACTGCCCTAAACCCTGAAACACCAGCCCCAGCAAGACCCCCTACACTGCCCGAACACCACTGCACTGCCCTAGACTCTGAAACACCAGCCCCAGCAAGACCCCCTACACTGCCCGAACACCACTGCACTGCCCTAAACCCTGAAACACCAGCCCCAGCATGACCCCCTACACTGCCCGAACACCACTGCACTGCCCTAAACCCTGAAACACCAGCCCCAGCACGACCACCTACACTGCCCGAACACCACTGCACTGCCCTAAACCCTGAAACACCAGCCCCAGCACAACCCCTACACTGCCCGAACACCACTGCACTGCCCTAAACCCTGAAACACCAGCCCCAGCACGACCCCCTACACTGCCCGAACACCACTGCACTGCCCTAAACCCTGAAACACCACCCCTGCATGACCCCCTACATTGCCTGAACACCACTGCACTGCCCTAAACCCTGAAACACCACCCCCTGCAGCACCCCTACCCTGCCCGAACACCACTGCACTGCCCTAAACCCTGAAACACCACCCCTGCACCGCCCCCAACACTGCCCGAACACCACTGCACTGCCCTAAACCCTGAAACACCACCCCCAGCACGACCCCCTTTACTGCTCGAACACCACTGCACTGCCCCAAACCCTGAAACACCACCCCCAGCACGACCCCCTACACTGCCCGAACACCACTGCACTGCCCGAAACCCTGAAACACCACCCCTGCACCGCCCCCTACACTGCCCAAACACCACTGCACTGCCCTAAACCCTGAAACACCACCCCCAGCACGACCCCCTTTACTGCTCGAACACCACTGCACTGCCCCAAACCCTGAAACACCACCCCCAGCACGACCCCCTACACTGCCCGAACACCACTGCCCTAAACCCTGAAACACCACCCCCTGCACGACCCCCTACACTGCCCGAACACCACTGCACTGCCCTAAACCCTGAAACACCACCCCCTACACTGCCCGAACACCACTGCACTGCCCTAAACCCTGAAACACCACCCCCAGCACGACCCCCTACACTGCCCGAACACCACTGCACTGCCCTAAACCCTAAAACACCACCCCCAGCATTACCCCCTACACTGCCCAAACACCACTGCACTGCCCTAAACCCTAGAACACTACCCCCAGCACGACACCCTACACTACCCGAACACCACTGCACTACCCTAAACCCTAAAATACTACCCCCAGCACAACCCCCTACACTACCCGAACACGACTGCACTGCCCTAAACCCTCAAACACTCCCCCAGCACGACCCCCTACACTACCCGAACACCACTGCACTGCCCTAAACCCTCAAACACTCCCCCAGCACGACCCCCTACACTACCCGAACACCACTGCACTGCCCTAAACCCTAAAACACTCCCCCAGCACGACCCCCTACACTACTCAAACACCACTGCACTGCCCTAAACCCTAAAACACTAACCCCCGCATGACCCCCTACACTACCCAAACACCAATGCACTACCCTAATCCCTAAAACACTACCCCCGCATGACCCCCTACACTACCCTAAACCTTAAAACACTACCCCGCACGACTCCCTACACTACCCAAAGACCACTGCACTACCCTAAACCCTAAAACACGACCTCCTACACTACACAAACACCACTGCACTACCCTAAACCCTAAAACACTACCCCCTACACTACACAAACACCACTGCACTACCCTAAACCCTAAAACACTACCCCCAGCAGTACCCCTACACTACCCAAACACCACTGCACATTATGAATTGTACTGCCAATGTATACTTTTTGACACGGGCAGAACACAGCATATACCGCATAGTCAGTATTGCACGGCAGTTGAACCACCACCAACAAGAATTTTAGGCATTCAGGGATTTTTCACTTGCAGGAATTGCAAAGCCTGCAAAAACAGCAAGAACCGGAAGGAGTGTAGACTTTCCCTTGTCTCTAAACCATATGTCATTGCCAAACATACTTCATGCAATACTGACTATGCGGTATATGCTTTGTTCTGCCTGTGTCAAAAAGTATACATTGGTAGTACAATTCATAAGGCCAAAAAAAGAGTTCTCGAACACCTACGCGCAATCAAAAACGGTGATAAGCAATATCCTGTTGCTCGTCATTTTGACACCCATCCTGATAAAAATGTTAACTTATTAAGTTTTTGCGTATTGGACACTGTGAGAACTAATGAACGGGGTGGCAACAGAGTTCAGGCACTGCGGCGACTTGAATCGAGGCTCATTATTCAGTATAGAACGATGGTCCCTTTAGGCCATAACTGCGATGAGGAACTAGCAGTTCATTTAGGCTAGTAAAATTGAATGTCTGACAGAATATCGACGGACAGAAAATCGACCTGCAAAAATATCGACACAGAAATATAGAAGTCAAAAATATCGAAGTCCAATCTACATAAAGGTAAGTACAAAAATATCGAAAGAAATATATAGTTGTCAAAAATATCGAAGTTAAAAATATCGTTTGTTTAAATGTTTTAATAATAATGTAAAATTAAGTAAATAATACATATAATTAAAAGAAATATAGTTAAAAATATTAAAAGAGATTTAAAAATAATAACTAATGCATTAAATGTTAAAATAAATTAAACATATACATATAAATTAATATATATACTTACTCCACGTAGTGCAACAGTAGGGAAAGCGTTGGATAGCGTAGGGGTAAAAATTACTATTCCCACTCCAGAGAGTGCAACAGTAGGGAAAGCGCTGGATAGCGTAGGGGTAAAAATTACTATTCCCACTCCAGAGAGTGCAACAGTAGGGAAAGCGTTGGATAGCGTAGGGGTAAAATTACTATTCCCACTCCAGAGAGTGTAACAGTAGGTAAAGCGCTGGATAGCGTAGGGGTAAAAATTACTATTCCCACTCCAGTGAGTGCAACAGTAGGGAAAGCGCTGGATAGCGTAGGGATAAAAATTACTATTCCCACTCCAGAGAGTGCAACAGTACGGAAAGCGCTGGATAGCGTAGGGGTAAAAATTACTATTCCCACTACAGAGAGTGCAACAGTAGGGAAAGCGCTGGATAGCGTAGGGGTGAAAATTACTATTCCCACTCCAGAGAGTGCAACAGTAGGGAAAGCGCTGGATAGCGTAGGGGTAAAAATTACTATTCCCACTCCAGTGAGTGCAACAGTAGGGAAAGCGCTGGATAGCGTAGGGGTAAAAATTTCTATTCCCACTCCAGAGAGTGCAACAGTAGGGAAAGCGTTGGATAGCGTAGGGGAAAAAATTACTATTCCCACTCCAGAGAGTGCAACAGTAGGGAAAGTGCTGGATAGCCTAGGGGTAAAAATTACTATTCCCACTCCAGAGAGTGCAACAGTAGGAAAAGCGCTGGATAGCGTATGGGTAAAAAATACTATTCCCACTCCAGAGAGTGCAACAGTAGGGAAAGCGCTGGATAGCGTAGGGTTAAAAATTACTATTCCCACTCCAGTGAGTGCAACAATAGGGAAAGCGCTGGATAGCGTAGGGGTAAAAATTACTATTCCCACTCCAGAGAGTGCAACAGTAGGGAAAGCGTTGGATAGCGTAGGGGTAAAAATTACTATTCCCACTCCAGAGAGTGCAACAGTAGGGAAAGCGTTGGATAGCGTAGGGGTAAAAATTACTATTCCCACTCCAGTGAGTGGAACAGTAGGGAAAGTGTTGGACAACGTAGATGTTAAAAATAACATACTTATAAATGAAATAAATATTGTAATTAATTAATGATTTATTAATAAATTTAGAAGAAAAAAAACTACAAATATATCAAAAATAATAATTACTTTAATAATATTAAATACTTCCCACCCTATTCCCCAATAAACACACAACACACTCCACATAACATTTCACACAATTAAATTAATTTTCAATTAATCAATTAATACAAATTAATTTGCAATTAATAATTAAATTAAAAAAATGTCAATAACAATAAATAATATGTAATAAAAATTAATAGCCAACTAATAATTAATTAACAAAAAAATTAATTATCAATACCAATAAATAATATTTAATAAATAATTTAATGGACATTAATAAAAAATGAATGATTAATTAACAGAAAAATGATCAATGCCAATAAATAATATTTAATGGAAATTAATAACCAATTAATAATTAATTAAAAACATTAATTATCAATACTCAATTTTTCTTAATTACGTAATTACAAATAATTTACTTACCACCCTATTCCCCTAAAAACACACAACCCACTCCAATAATAAATTAATACAAATACAATAATTATCAATTAATAATAATTAATTCCCAATTAATAATTAATTGACAATAAATTAATTATTAATAACAATAATTAAAAATTAATAATTACTTAATTAAAATTAAATTACTTCCCACCCTATTCCCCTATAAACCCACAACCCGCTACAGAAATAAAACACAAAATTCAATTAAAATAAACTAATAATTCCTAAAAATTATTATTTAATGTACTATAATTAAATTACTTCCCACCCTATTCCCCTATAAACCCACAACCCGCTACAGTACTAAAACGCCAAATGTACTTAATTTTTTTTTACTAATTTCTAAAAAATGTATACATATATTTAAAAAACAGTACAATACTAAATACATAACACTCATATAAATATCGATATTATTAATATCGATAATTTAACTATCGATATTACTAACATCGATATTTGCAACATCGATATTTCTTACCTTAACTTCGATATTCTGGTTGTAGATATTCTTGACTTCGATATTTTGTCCCTACGATATTTAAAACTCGATATAACTGTGCTTCGATATTTAAAAATCGATATTTTGACTGTCCACCAGTAAAATTAGTACCAGAGTTGTCTCCGTATTGATTATAGTATATATGTATTTTGAGAGTGTTTTCTCTTTAAGCCACTGTGATGATTTCTTGTATTTTATACTGTGTATTTTTAATGAAGAAACTAATTGTATGTTTGTTTTCTCTGTTATAGTTTTGGAGCGTTTCAATGAAGGTCCTACTGAAGAAGGCAAAAAAACTAAATTATCTTTCTCATTGGGCAATCGATTGAATATTGGGTGGTCTGCTTATAATAGATGTGTATTTGCCCACTGGGGCTAATTGACATAGCGCTGTTCACAAGAGACAGCTTTTCTAATTTGAGCATTTTATTCACTAGTGAATTATTGTTCACTATGTATGACATCACCTATTTAGGTTGAATACCGCAGTATTTGTTGTGTTAAATAATTCTGTTCCTTTTGTTCAAAATAACTTTATTGAATGTATGGCGCATACAAAGCATGAACACAGTGCCCCATTTAATACGTGATACAAAATATACTGTGTATGCCCACAAGGGTAACTGACTCAGAATTGTGCATTTTAAACAATTGTAGTGATTGGAATACGCAATACGGGCGATTTATATAATGAATTTATAAATGTAGATCACGTATTATGATCCATTATAAATATGATCTAGTTTCATATTTTTGAGAAATCTTGTTATAGCTTGCATAGTTATTATGTTATACTGTGAAACGCGCTGAAAGCTCTGTTATATTTTGTCACATTTTATTTGGCACGTATTTTTTTGTAATGTCGAATGATTTTATAGAGAGTGAGTTAACTCATTATGAAGTCTGTCTTCACTTGTCATTGAAACAGTAATCACGTGTTTATTTAAAAATCACGTAGCAAAACCACACAGTACTCGTGACCAAGGGATTTGATTCCCGAAACGCGTCGAGCTGGTTGCTTATTTGGAATAAAGTCGCTTTTCTAAAAAGGAATACTGTGTCCACAGCAGCTGTTTTTTCACTTTACAACGGCGTTCGTTTTGATATTTTGAGGCTTGCCCCCTCGTTGTGGACCGCCGCCGAGAGGAGGAAGGGGTAAGGCAAATACGGTGTGCAAGCACCGTTTGGCGGCTTGATATATATATATATATAAATATATATTATATATATATATCTATATATAAAATTAAACAAATGCATCAATTAAAAATACATTGGATAAAAATGTAATAGAAACTTACAAAAATAAATCAAAATGGGCAATTAATACTAACATAGAAACTGGAATTGCCATCATTGTCTTCGAATAACCAGATCCTAAACTACTGATACCTAGTAACTTACAGATAGGAAACCAAAATGGAAGCAAAACACAAGAAAACACATTTTGGGTGTTGCTAATGGCTGGATGTAAAGATATGCAGGTCTCATCTGCTGAAATGTTCAGAAATCAGGAGAGACCAGATATATTTGTATCAGAGATTAGAATACTTCGAGCAAATGAGTAATACATGCATAGAGTCACATATCAAGATGTTATCATAGTTACAAACAAGCAAGCTGGATGGTTTGTGCCATATCCTTTCAGTACAAAATGCTGGTGAACTATATCCAGCCTCAGGTATGTCAAGAAGCAACGTTGCCGATTAGGCTATATAAGTATAGCGGCTGCACCCTAGATGGCTGCCTACTCTTGTGAGATTTACAGATCTTGAGAGAGTTCAAGTGTTCTTCCTTTCTCAGTTCTCCCAAGTCTAGAGTCGAAAGTTCTTACCTTGGCAGCCTTCCAAGGTTTTCTTTTCTAGTATTGTTCTGTTGTGTTTGATGCCACTATTGTTTCCTGCTCTTTCGGGATGAGCATACCAATTGATTTTTCGGGACCATGTGTGATGATTTGGTAGACCCACCAGTATACCCCTACCAGGATTTCACAAACGAGTTTCAGTTTGGAAAGTTTTTTTGATGAAAAAGACATACAAGACGTGAGGAATGTAGATGCCCAGCTGGTTCCCAAGCCTGGGCCCCTGGGACATATTCCTTCCACTCTATCAAATAATATAGGGGGCGATTCACAGAACTAATCTGAGATAAAATTCTAAACTTACTACTTTTGGTATTCACAGAAGGCATTTAGTAGTAGTAAAGTTAGGATTCCTAACTTTACTACTACTAAACTGAGACAAAATCCTAACTTTACAACTTTCGGTATTCACAAAAGGCATTTAGTAGTAGTAAAGTTAGGAGTCCTAACTTTACTACTACTAAATGCCTTCTGTGAATACCAAAAGTGGTAAGTTTAGGATTTTATCTCAGATTAGTTCTGTGAATCGCCCCCATAGTTTGCTTCATATTCTTTTTGAATCCGTTTTTTAGCAAGGCAGTTTTAGCTTCATGGTCACATCATTGAGTTTCTTATTGAAAAAGACATACCAGACGTTAAGAATATACATGCTCAGCAACTTCTCAAGGTAGGTCCTCTGGGACATATTCCTTCCAGTCTGTCAAATAATATAGTTTGTTTCATATTCTTTTTTAATCCAATATTGCTTTGACTTAATATTCCGGATGATTGTCAATTAAGAGACAGATTTTAGAAATGACGCATGAAATACCGGGTGGATGGTTAACATGTGTTGCTGTTTTAACTTCATGGTCACCTCATTGAGTTTCTTCATGACCTTAAATGGGCCAATGAAGTGGGATTTAAATTTGAGTGGTCCTTTTAAGCAGATATGTTTGGTTTACAGTTACACCAACTGGCCTTCCGCAAACTCAGGGCCAACCAAAGGTGTTTATCAGCATACAAGTTATATTACTGTTTAGCCAATGGTAGGTTTACCTGTGGTGACTTTGGTACCTGAATTTGTTGCTCTAGAAAGTACTAAACTGCAGGAGTAAGGATGATAGATTGGGCATCTACTTTGAACATACACAGATGATAACCATAATTACAGTAAAATGGTGAAAATTCAGATGACAAATGTGTGGCGTTGTAAGTAAACAATGCTGCCCACAAACACTCTGCCCAATCTTAGTTGGATTGGAGAAGCTGACAACTTATCTATTTCTCCATACACTGGTTTACCCTTTCAGTCTGTCTATTAGTCTGTGGGTGGTGATTGGAGGATAATCACACATACATATCCATGAGATCACAAAGGGATTTCTAAAATTGGGAAATTAATTATGAGCCTCTATCTGAAAGGAGAACAGTCAGGAGCCCATGTAAGCAAACCACAGATAGCAAGAAAATAGTGTCCAATTTCTTGAGGAGGGCAAGGCTTTAAGAGGGATGAAGTGCATTGATTTAGTAAAATGGTCTACTGTGACCAAAACAGTAGTGTATCTATCAAGAGACCTAGGCATGCACTACAAAATTTAATGATACCATATGTCATGGTCTGGGTGGTACTGGAAGTGGCAACAGTAATCCAGCGGGGACTTGGTAGAAACCGTTTCCCTGGGCACAAACTGCACAGGTATCAAGGAATATCCATCGTTTTTGGACATGGATGGCCACCAGAAATATAATTTCAACATATTCATAGTTTTCTTTTCTCCAGGAAGCCCTGCTACGGATTTCTCATTTCACCATTCTTAATGCCTTCCTTTGTAAGTTTTGTGTGGGTATATACAATCTTTTGTTAACATAGTCTAACCCTAGCTCACCTTCTCTGAAAATGTGTTGCACTACATATTGAGGTTTTACAGTTTCCTGTTCTTCCTTTATCTGAAGCAAAAAGTCAGTGGTGTGGATTAGTCCCACTTGGATATTTTCTGAAGAAATAATTAGTGGAGAATTCTTTCAGCCTTGCCATTTTTTGTTCAGGTTGGAATTGAATAGCAACATCGTAGTCAAGTAAAAACTGAGTCTACCACAATGCCGAGTAGACAAGGCTCATGCAGACTTTAAGAACTGGAGGTTCTGTGATCTATTAGCATGGTGACCCTATGCAATTCTCCTAAGAGGTAGTGTCTCCACTCCCCTAGGCATTTTAATGGCTAGGAGCTCTTGGTCAGCTACCAAGAAGTTAGATTCTGCTTGAATTAGTTTATGGGAAAAATATGCTACAGGGTGTGGTTCTCCTATATTGGAATTGTGATGTGAAATAACTACTCCTATAACAACTTGAGAGGCATCAGCCTCAACTATAAACAGTAACTTAGAGTTTGGATCTCGAAAAAGAGGCGCTTGTATGAATTTTGTGTTTTAGTTGCCAAAAGGCTAACTCGGTCTCCTCTCTCCATTGGAAATTCACTGCTTTCCAAAGGCGTCTAGGAATTGGTGCGACCAAGTTGGAAAAATGATCTATAAATCTGCGATAAAAGTTAGCAAAGCCCAGGAAACTCTGGTCTTCTTTGACACTTTCAGGGGATTTCCAATGCATGATCACCTCCACCTTTCTAGGATTTATGTGATTTCCTTTTGGAGAGTGTGTATAGCCAAGGAATTCCTCCTTGGAATGTGAAAAGTACATTACTCAAATTTTGCATAGAGGTGGTTCTCACACAGCTTCCGCAAGATTGCATGGACGTGTGCTACATGTTCTGAATAGGTGCTACGTTAGATTAAAATATTGTCGACGTGGATGAAATCACATAGGTTCAAATATTCTCTAAGGACCTCATTGACAAAATACTGGAAAGCTGTGGTTGCGTTGCAGAGCCCGAAAGGCATGACAAGATATTTGTAATGACCAAACATGGTGCGAAATGCTGTCTTCCACTCGTCACTCTCTCGGACTCACACAAGTTGGTAAGCACCACGCAGATCCAGTTCGGTGTAAATCATAGCTGTTTAAACCTGATCTAGTAAGATAGAAATTAAGGGTAAGGAGTAGTGAATTTTTATGGTGATCTTATTCAAGGCCCAGTAATCGATACAAGAATTGAGTGTCACGACTTTCTTGGGTCCAAAGAACAATGGCAAGATTGTCTAATGAAGCCCATGTCTAGCATCTCATCCAAATATGGTCTCAAATGTATATTTTCCTTTTCAAACCCATGAATTTTGCTTCACAAGATCTGTGAACCCAGTTGTAAATCAATTTGGTAGTCAAATGGCCAATGGGGAGGAAGAGTGGTAGCTTTTATTTGATTGAATACACCCTTGTAATCCTCATAACAATGAGGAGTTGTTGTGTCTGCTAGGTTTGAATTTTCTAGGGCACAAGAAAATATGCTACCCTTAGGGTCTCCAACAGTTTTCGTGACAGAACCTAGATTAGTATTTGATTATACGTTCTATCCAATTTATCTCTGGATTATGTTTTTGAAGTCATGGGATTCCCAAAAAGGCCTTGAACTATGGAGCGTTTGTGAGGTAAAATGTTACCATTTCCGGATGGGACCACTGGGTAACTAAAGGTACTTCTCTGGTGGTATTCACAATGAGTCCAGATGATAATTTACTACCATCTATGGTTCGTAATGACTCAAGAACCTCTTTTAAGATAGTGAATATTTCCATCCAGTGCAATTGTACTGGGATGTAGAAATGTTTATACTCAAAATCTGAACTTGTTTGGGATAAAGTGTTCGAGACTTCATGAACCTCTGTACCCAGCAGTCTAGTCTCTGAATCTACTGGGTACTGTTGTTTCCTGCTTCACCTTTTAAGGTTTGTTATCTTTTCTTTTGGGTTTTAGAGCACATTCCCAGAGGAAATGCCCCTTTTACCCATAGAAGAGACATAACTTTCTAATCCATCCAGTATTACCTTTCTTCCTTGGTTAGGGGGGTCTCGTACTCCCCCGATTTACATAGGTTTAGACTCATCTGTTGATTTTACTGTCTCAGACCTCCTTTTCCTCACCCCCAGAACTTTGTGAGGCCTTCCCTGGGCATTTTGTCTATCGCTGAGCCAGTGATATAGTTTAACCATTAGATCTATCAACTTGTCACAAGACTCAGGTGGGTTCACTATTTGTGCTAAAAGTTCCTTTAATTTGTCTTTTAGTCCATGATAGAATAAAGTACTTCTTTTCTGTTCTGTCCATTCTGGTTCTGCTACTAGGCAATTGAGTTATATAGGTTAACAGATCTTTGTTCCTTGGCCTGAGGTTCAAAAGTTCTGAATCCACTGACTGAATAAAGGCATGCTTGTTGAATAATTTTTTCATTTCTACCTCTTGATATTTATATACTATTGGATCATTTTGTTTCCCTAAAGGGATTGACCATGCCACTGCTGTGCCTCCTAAGTAGGATAACATGAATGCTACTTTAGACTGCTCATCTGGTAAGAAAGCCGGTCTACACATAAAGCTTTATGATTTTGCCAGACGCATTGGGCATAAGTCCCCCAAACTTCTATCAGATGCATACAAAGCTAAATTCGCCTTGGTGGCCACTTTTTGGTTGCAAAATCTGGGGGTATGCTAATATTGATCATATGCAGGTGATTGTAAACATGTTTTTTGAGAAATCTACTGGCCTTTGACCAGGGTATTTCCACTAAAATTATCCATGAAGAACTAGGTATGTCATTTAGTCCAGATTTTATTTGTGTTTGTCCGCCTTTGTTTTGGTGTTCTGTATGGCATATGGAGGAATTACATCTTAACAGGCTCTTTCTCAGTGATTGTCTGCACTCAGATAATGTAGCCCAAATCCCATGGCTACAATATGTTAAGAAATCTTTTTATGAATTAAGGCGACCAGGCCTATTCACCAACCCCAGGGATATTTTGAAAAGTGATCTTGTGTGGGTTTAACGGGCTTTCTCCCAGAGAGTGGCAGCCATTAGGCAGAACCTTAGCAAGGCAGTCCACACGCTAGTACGCCCTGGTCAAATCTGTCTGCAGGATCGAGCTCTATCTCTTACTGAACATGCCTAATCGGCAACGTTGCTTCTTGACATTCCTGAGGCTGGATATAGTTCACCAGCTTTTTTTACTGAAGGGATATGGTACAAACCATCCAGCTTGCTTGTTTGTAATTGTGATAACATCTTGATGTGTGACACTATGCATGTATTACTCATTTGCCCGAAGTATTCTAATCTCTGATACAAATATATCTGGCCTCTCCTGATTTCTGAACATTTCAGCAGATGAGACCTGCATATCTTTACATCCAGCCATTAGCAACACCCAAAATGTGTTTTCTTGTGTTTTGCTTCCTTTCTGGTTTCCTATCTGTAAGTTACTAGGTATCAGTAGTTTAGGATCTGGTTATTCGAAGACAATGATGGCAATTCCAGTTTCTATGTTAGTATTAATTGCCCATTTTGATTTATTTTTGTAAGTTCCTATTACATTTTTATCCGATGTATTTTTAATTGATGCATGTTTTTGTGATACACTGCTGATATTAAATGAGATGCACACATTTATGATTTTGTCAAAAATCGAAAAAGGTTTAATGAACTGAACAGTATTTATTTGATTACTAATTATGCAAATTTGTGTATTAAATATATTTTATAGTTATATTTTAGGTGTGGGCATCTGGGTTTGTAGGGGTATATGGTGTGAAGTTAATTAGTAATAATTAAGTAACAATTATTTATTTGTTTATTATGAATTATTTAATTGATAATTATTTATATACATTATGTAATACTGATTTGATTTAGTTAATTTTCAGTTGTGGGTTGCTAGTTGTGTAGGGGTATAGTGTGGAACGTTGATTAAATATTAATTATTTACTAAGTAATTATTAGTTGTTAATGAATTATTCAATTGACTATTAATTTTGTAAATTGTGTTATACTTATTTACTTTAGTTATGCTAGGTTTGTAGGGGTATAGGGTGGGAAGTAAATTAAGTGAAAAATAAATAAATACATTTTAAATTGAAAATAACTTATTACTTACTTATTAAAATGTTTAATAATCCTGTAATTATCTAGGGTGCCTATTTTCCAGAAGCTGCCTGCTGCGTAGGAAGCTCACTAGGAAGGATCACACTCCGGTTGCTGCTCCGCTCGCACCCAGGAACTTTTTCTACGCATCTCCGACCGTGGCAACACTCGAGACCCAAACACCTGCAATAAAGAGAATGAGAAAGACAGATTAAGGAGCGCTTGAAAAGAGCAACAAGGAGGTGCACGATCAGGTCAAAGCACATGATTGTAAACAGACTTACATGGTGCTGTGAGTTCAGCTAGGGATAAACTGTGACCTACAGGACAGAAAGAGAAAAATACACTAGAACTCACTTGGTGAATGTGAAACGCACACAACTAAGTGTCTGTGATGTTCAATGATAATACATGAAATTATCCTTAAACTTGTGAATTTCTTGTGTTATGTTTGGTTGACATGCAATGTACATTATTGTTGTAAAACCAGAATAGTACTAATCAGTGATAGTATGTCTGTGATCTAAGGACACCTGGAAAGAATGATATTGTCAATTCTAGATATGTCTGCAACACGGAGTGAACAAACTCTGGTATGTACACAAAACTAGTGTGGGAACATATTAATGATAAGTGTGTGCATGATGACTAGGGCATTGGCAAAAGAATAATCATTCATTCTTTTTCCAAAGGCAGTCTAAGACCCATTTGTACACGGAGAGTGAGTGCATAAAAAATATGAAAGAGGAAATTTGGAGGTACATATTAGACACCGCAGGGATCTTGGGAAGGTATACTAGTGTCCAGGGAAGGTTATCTACTAAGGACATCTTTCTAACATTATAGGTTACACCACAGAGGGAACATCCCAAGAAATACTAAGGAAAAGTCAGGAGCTCAGCTCATGAATGATAGGGAAAGAAAGAACCGCTCATCTTGCACACTCTCTCTCTTGTTGTCCCATTCCCCTTTCCAATCCGGTCCTGGCCATGTGAGAATCACAGAAATCTCAGAAAGGGCAATCCTAGTCCTGGCCGAGTGGAAATCGTAGGAAGGAATTTATTTCTGAGGCGGAGTTGGGAGCCACCATCTGGAACTTCCACCTTGCCTCTTTAGGATACAACAAGTTAGTGCTTGACACTAACACCCACCCCAACCACTCACGCCAAGAAACAGTGGATTGTCATCGACAGCAAAGTCAACATGAACATCTAAGTCAATGCCATCACCACCTCTCATTCTTTCATACCTTGAAGATGCTGAGAATGATTTTCAAATGGAACCCAGAAAACTGTCATGCATGCCCAGGTCACAAGTACTCTTGACTACAGGAGTACCCTCTACGCCAAGAGCTACAAAATACTCACCAGAAGGCCGCAGACCATTCAGAACTTGGTGGCCAGAATTACTCTCAACCTCCCATGCTGCACTCACATCACACCAAACCTGAAGGCACTCCATTGGCTCATCAGACACAAATGAGCATCATTTAGAATCCTCATCCAGACTTTTAAGTTACTACATAGCACTGGCCCCGCATACCTCAAGAATCGCATCTGCTTTCACAAACCTGCTAAACACCTCAGCTCGTCCAGATTCATACTTCCACACATCCCATGTGTATGGAAAACCAAATCCAGCAGTCAAGCCTTCTCCTACATCTCTCCTAGAGCATGGAACAACCTGCCACTTCACATAAGGGCCTCATACCCACTTCTTGAATTCTGCAAGAAACTGAAGAGCTGGCTTTTCGAGAAGTCCCACTAGGCCCTAAGTTTGGCTAGGCTCACCCTTGCTTAGCAGCAGGGTACCGTGCCGGTTGATAGAATGCTCTACAAAGTTACATAACATAACATTTCTTTCCTCCACACTTTTATCACTCTTGCCTGAAGGGGTAAACAAGATGGAACAATCACACGCCATAGAATTATCATTACAAAAACATCCTTTGGCTGCCACCATATTTATGTGATCTTAATGCACCTCAAAAATAGTTTTCAAGTCTGACAGAAATTATTGAGAGCCTTACCAAATATAAGTGAAACAGTTATAATGCATATCAGTAAATCAGTTCAAACATAGCAGAGTATGCTGTCCGCCAAACTTGCATTTTCCCTGCTCTATTTAGATTGGAAAAAACTGCCATGTTTTTTGGAGGCATAGCATTCACTGGCTCCAAGAGCAGAAGCCTTCAAAATGATAGCTGGGCTGGCAATGGGCCTTCGGTCAAAGGACATCGGACTGTCTGCCCTATTTAGAGCAGACATTTCAACATACTCTTTTTCTGTTTGTAACCACCAGGGAAACCCTAGCGCTTCCAATTAGGAAAATAGATTATGAACCCCTACACACTGGGAAAAGACTGCCAATATATCAGAGCTAATATTGCTTTTGTCTTTCATCGACCAACTTTGACTTTGGCAATACAGCACACTCGACGGCGGACTGTCAAAGCCACACTTCACTATTCTGTTTCTTCTTCTGTATATTTTATATTTTAAATGCAGATGTGCACAACAATTCCTGCACCTGCCATCGTTCGGTGCAACTGCAGCGCAGAACAGAAATCTGGAATTTTGGAATGGTGCACCATCAAACTTATTGTCTACATCAAATCATTTGTTCTGATTATTGGGGAGGCTTGGCGCCAAGCCTCTCCAATAATCAGAACAAATGATTTGAGAGGAAAGAAACTGTTGCATTTCATCATTCGGTGAAAGCGGTATTGAGTAACATTTTAAAGCCCTGATGAAGTTCAAGTGTAAACTGAACGAAACGCGTTGGCTGGATGTTGTGCATTGATGCAAAGAATCTGAAATGAATAAATAAAGAAAGAATTAAAAGGATTACCTGATCTTACGCATATCCTTATTGATTGTGGACAATAAGTTTGATGGTGCACCATTCCAAAATCAAAACTTTGACTTTGGGAATTTGTTTTTGATAAACAAAAAAGGTTTTTGTCCCGGTGTGTCAATGCACAAATAACTTAGGAAGAGGTTCAATGTACAAGATCAGGACTGTCTGAGTCTTCATAAGACCCCTTGTGTATTTTTGTAAGACTAGTCCAAGATTAATACACAAACCTGTGCAAGTCAAGTATTCCAGTTTAAAACCTTTTGGGTTTATTCAGAACATAGGCACTACAGAAAACAAAAAGTAATTAGTTAGTGATTAGGAGTCAGCATAAATTAAAATAGATCAGCCTCTGAAGAAAGTCCAAAGATAGAACAAAGCATAAGCATATAAACAGACTGACATAGAGCCTTTTCAGTTAAAAGGCAACAAAAGAATGGGGTCATCTCCAAAATAACAGTTTTTATAAGGTTTCAGGGTACAGATGCTACACACTTGACATGGTATGACATGACATCAAAGGAAATGTTGTGAACGCATAAGCAATAAGTATTCTGAATCTGGTCAGTAATAATACTTATAGAGACACCTACTCCCTAATGCATTCTATTAGTTAAACTATGCTTAACTAATTAAGGAAACAAATTGACTTTTTATGTAACATAGTAATACAATGAGTTGTTCAGCTAATGAATGACATATACAGAGCATCGGAAACCTTAAGAAGTTACAAAATAAAACATCCTGAACATTGCCTCCTTGACAGAGCACAACTATTATGTTACAGACACCACAGAATGACACTTCTTATCTTTTTTTTATTTCCTAAAAATAGCAATTTAATAAATACATAAGAAAATCTATCTCATCGTTATAATAAGCCATTCAAAACAATTAATTAGCATATAACTATGGTTACCCAGGCACATAAATGTCCAGCAGCATTGAAGATTAAGAAATCCATACATAAGTTAATCCATCATAAATAAAATGCCATTGGGGAGAGGAGTTGGCCTAACGGCTAGGGCGGTAAACCTTGAATCTGGGGAACTGGGTTCGAGTCTTGGCAATGACGCTGAACATCCTGTGATTCTGGGCAAATCACTTAATCTCCCCGTGCCTAACAAAAATGAATGTGTCCTCATGTAATGCAGCTGGTGCTATGTAAAGTGCTCTGATACCCGATACCTTCGGGTCAAGTTTGTGCTATATAAAACTCCGTAAAAAAAAAGAAATTATAGCATGATTCGAAAATTAATAAAGGTAGGATTCCTATATTTCCCCAAATTTTAACCAAAACATGATTCCACGTTCAGGTTTGGTCAATACCATGTATACTTTCTTGTGGCCCTCAGTTATAAGAATTGGCAATGTGAAACAATATATACACACTCTACTACCCAAGTTTAGTTCCCAGTACCATCCGGCTCTACCGCTAGCCAGTCATCGAAACCCAGATTATCAGTTATCCTTTCTAACATTTGTGACCACATCATCCTCCCTCCCCTCCTGGCACCCCTCCCCTAACAGTTGTAAAGTGTTTTCTCTAAACTATGCATACTTAATAGACATGCACACCATTGCTGTACAGTAGGTGCTTTGTCGCTTTTCCATTCTGTTGCTATTAGGAGGTGTGCTACCGCCATAGAGTTAAAAACAAAATACAACTGCCACAAATCCCCTAAGTGTCCCTGATCAATACCAAACAACATCATAGCTGGGCTGATATGGATCTCTGTTGCAAACAGCTTCCTCTTAAAGGCCTCAATCCCTTCTTTTTAAATGCCTGCAGACTCCTGCAACCAAAAATCATATGCATGGTGTCCGCCGGTCCCACTCCACAGCAGGGGCACTTATCGTCAGCTCTCTTACCTCAACTCAACAATTTGGCAGGTGTGTAGTACAAACTAAACATAGTTTTATAATGCTGAGTTCTCAAGCTAAAGGTGATAAGCACTTTCACTCTGACCTCAATTGAGACCTGCAGATCTAAACCTCGTGTCGCCAGCTTTTCTTCCCATCTTGCGTCTTGTAATTCTAGACCGTTCTGCACCATATCCATCAGGTTTTATAGATCTGGCTGATCTTACTTGACGAGTGCTGGATTGTGTCCAAAAGGGGGATTCTATCGATCGATATGGACTCTTTCTTTAGCTTGTTCACAAATTCTCTAATCTGCAGATATTTAAAAAACGTCTTTACACTCAACCCAAATTCCTGCTATAGGTTACCAAACAAGCACAACTGCCCTTGAACGAAGAGGTCGCCCAGCCTGTTCAGCCGAGATTGCTCCCATTGCTTATAAATCACATCATGAAATGCTGTCAGGAAGATGGGAGGTTGCCACAATGGACTGTACCAATTATGCCTTTTAATTCCCAGCTGTTTCCTAACCTAAGTCCAAATTTTCCAAGCTTCTCCCAAGATCTTGAACCTCATCTTTTTTGTAGTAGCTCAGCTCAATCTGCCTTAACAGGCACCCTCTTGCCTCCTCTCCTTGTGCTAGTTCATAGATGGTTGGAAGCTCCGTATGTTGCACGGAGCCATCCATAGTACCTCTCATTGCTGAAAAAAGAACCCCCCATATGTTGCAGGAGTGCTACCCAATAATAGAACATAAAATTGGGAACTTCCCAACCCCCTGTACTCTAGGGAGAGTTAGATATTTGAGGGGCCGCCTTGTCCTTTTATACTGTCATACGAAATTTGTGCAAATGGCATCCAATTTCCTAAGCAGTGGGCCTTCTAGACCCTCAGAATGTATACATTGTTGCTATCCAAGTACTCCATAGCTTTAATTTCGGATGGAAACATCGGTGTTTTATTGTTGCTGACCACCTTGAGCCTCACGGGGTACTTCAAAAATGCCTGAGCCCCCTTGTCCTGGAAGGGTTTGATCAGTTGCCGGATCCTCCAGCGCCTCTCAACTGTTATATGGCAGAAGTCAGGGTTTACAAAAAAGGAGCAGTCCCTCACACTGAATTTAGACTCCGGCCTTGTTTTCTCAAAGATTGCTTGTGTCAGAAGGACGTTCCAATGTAGACCAGAATGGCCCTGGGCTGCCCTCTTTCCTGGTTTGTTTGCTTCAATACCAACGGTATTCTGTGAGGTCTTTGGATTTCATGACCCCAGATTCACCCCTCCAACTTGGGAGAGGCTTTTTGAAACAAGTCCACCGTTACCAGTCTTGCATCAGATACCTCTTTGCCTTCTGCTTCTTTGATGTCCCTCAAGTAGATTTTCTACTTGAGTGGCAGCTTTCTCACCGCGAACAGTCACAATCGTCCACGTTGAGGAAATCTCCCCGGGTGATGTTCTAGCTCCCGAAAATTGCACTAGGGGACAGAAATTCTTGCTTGTGCTCCCACTCGCGAGACAAAACTCCGCCACATGGCAGTTGGCAGAGTTTTGCCAGAGCTCTGCATTAAAAACTCCACGGACTCCGCAGAATTTATCTCTCACCCCTAACTAAAAGGCAGCAAACTCCCATTTTAAGTATTAATAAAAGTGACACTAAAAATTGAATGTTAGAATAGTATGTACTTTAAAACAAGCTGCTAACATTACTGTAGCACGCTCTTTTCTGTCAACGGAATAAAACTGTATTTTTGAAGCAGAGACACAACTACAATACCGAGCTGTGGATAGAAAGATGAGCAGGAAAGTAGCTATCAATAGTCTAAACGGTGCAGTGGAACCACGGCCAGGGCTCTAAGCAGGGCCAGCTCTAGGGCGGTGCGATCGGTGCCACCGCACCGGGCGCTGACTTGGGGGGGGGGGGGCGTCATTTTTGCAAGCATATTATCATTTTAAAAGCACCTGCTGCCGTGTTCCTGGCCTCCAGAAATTTTCAGGCATCAATTAAAATGTCAAGATAACTCCTGTGATTAATCGTCTTCCTGGAAAGAGACCGGAGGTTTGTCTAGTGGAAGTTTTGACTCGTCCTAAGGTAGCACAGAGTGTTAAAATGCCAGCTGCTAAGAACGTGTAACATGCAGATCACAAAGTTCATATAATGTAAATGGGTGAGTGGCTTACTGCTTCTGTAAGAGAGCTCCTTTTGTTACTTGTCCTTTATAAGTCAAAATCCTAGTATAGAGCATTGAGCTACTAACTGTCATCAAAGAGCTGCAAGCAAACTGCGAGGAATATGTTAGAGCTGTGTGTTTTTTGCACAGTCTTTCATTATCCTAATCTTGCCAAAAGGTTCATTTGGGTCGAAAACAATTCTTATTATTAAAGAGAACCCCTAACAATGATGTTATGTTTTAAATTCTGGAAGTGTGCTTTTTCAGAATAAGGACTCAAACTATATTGCCAACCAGTATCAAAGACATGTCACTCCTACACTACACCTTGCAGTCCTGTCTGATGTAACATTTCCTATACACTGATTTACACACATATGATTGGCTCTGTGCAATGTGTGTGTGATGTAAAGTGCTTTGACACCTTACAATGGTATGAGTGGTGCTATAAAACGAAATGAATCAGTGGTTATGGAAACTTGAGGGGCACTGTTAAAGTGTGCTAGCGAGGGAATCCGTGGCAGAGGTGGTTATTGGGCGGGGGGGCAATAAACATTGACGCACAGAGCGCCACCAGTGTTAAAGCTGGCCCTGGCTCTCAGAGTCCCACTGAATGCGGAGTACGCTGTACTTAGCCATCAAACCAGGGGCTTGGTCTACCCATTTTCCTTGCCTGCACTTGGGCCTGTGGCACCCTTGCTAAACCACTGGCAAGAGACTTGTTTTCAATTGCTCAGATTTTTATTTTTGTCGGAGCCTTTCTCGAGTTTACGACCTTCCGATCCCAATCCGGTTGCTTTAACCACAAGGACAAATCTATCGCCATCCAAAAACTCCGGTTTGCTCATTAAACACGTTGATACGTGAAAAAGGAAACGTTTCAGTCAGATGCTGCGCCCATGCTGATAGTGGTTAGCACAGACCATCATTAATCATTTCTCAGGTGACTCTTCACAAAGGCGCTAAGAATAGCTGCTCAGCTTGACACGAGCAACCATCGAGCGAATACACTTAAACAGTCAAAAATAACCGCAGGCTGCAGCGCTTAGGAAATGTTGATGTACCACATTATGAAAACGATTATCTACATTGCAGTTTTGGTTCCGGCGCTGTGCATGGCTACGTCGAGGGTCAAAGTTCAATAGAATCAGTCACACCGATGATGGAGTTATAGCTCTGTTTGAGAAGATAAAAGTAGTTCGAAATGATGAATTCTGCCTCATCATGAGTATTGAAAATATGTGCAATCCTTCTTCCTGAGAGATTAGTTCTCTGCTGCGGTGCCGGGTCATTTGAATCACATTTAGCAAAGTCGTACTTACTGGAGGAAATAAATATTTTTTTTCCGAAATCCAGCCCTGGGCGATCAGAAGCGCAATCTATCTTAATTGCAGATATCTTCGCATAATTTGAAGAGCAGTCCTTAAACTGAGACTTGTACATGCGCTATAATATAATTTAACTAAACACCGAAAAGTAAACTCAATTAATGATTGGACTAATTGAATAGAGATGATGATGAAATACGTTTAAATAAATGTAAAGAAAGAGATGAAACACTGTAGGTGCTTTACAACATGCACAGCTTAGATAAATGAATTCTACAGTTGGCACTATTGTGACAAAATCAATATCCTTACACAGTTTTTATTGTCACGGTATTATTTTTAATTAAATCGAGTTATATGATTTATAGTAGATGTACCGCACAGATTAAGTAGGGTTTGTAATGAACCATACTATATGATATCATATGATAAGTCCTATTGCCTCCTTCTAGTAAACTGCAGCACATTCCGCAATTACATCAGCATGTCAGTGACAGGCAAGAACTTTGGTCATCAATCCAAGGCCAGGGCACTCCTTGATATGTCTGTTAATTGACGCCATTGGTGGTGAAAAGTGCAGCACATTCACTGTTATTTGTTCCTGCCATGGTTCAAGACATATTTTTCATCAGCATCGAGAAGATTCACGTACTGTGGCCCTCTTGTTTGCTATTTATTGTAGTTACGTCTTATGACTGTGTGTAATTGAATACTAGCTAGAAAGAGCTGAGAATATGAGGTCTGATGCACAAAGTCCTTTAGAGGTCACATTCCCTGCTGTTTGAAACTGGGTTTCTGGTTGGCAGATGTATGTGCCCTGCTCAAGCAGGAACCACAACCCTAGTCAGGGTAAGTCACAACACACTCTAAAGTTTCCTGTGCTCACCCTTTGATAGCTTTGCACAGAGCAGTCAGGCTTAACTTAAGTGTGTGAAGCATTTGTGTAACACATCAAACAGTAACACAGTGAAAACACCACAAAAAGACTTTACGCCAGGTTAGAAAAATAGAGAATCATTTTATAAATCAAACACGACCTAAAACAACAAAAATCCAACAAGTAGAATTCGAGATATGCATTTTTAAAGAAGAAATGTAAAATAGCGCTTAGAAGCAATAAGCACTTAAATGGGCTATCTGGTCACGCTGGACCGGGGCAAAGTCAAAAGTTCATGGCAATCGCGATGGCGTGCAGGCCGAATACAGGCACCTACTTGGGCCCGCTGAAACAAAGCACCTTGATCGGTGATGCGTCGTCGTCGACGAGGATGCAAGGTGCAGCCAAAGTGATGCGTCAGTGTCAAGCCACGCAGTGGCCGAAATCCATTGATATTCTCCACGCAACTGCAGCGATGCTTTGGTTCCAAGTATGAGGCACTGGTTCTGAATGCGATGCATGGCTGCAGCTCCTGTAGTAGGCGATGTGTTGAATCCGAAGGTGATGCGCTGGTTCGAAAGGCAATGTGCAGGGCCAGCTCCATGCAACAAGTATACGCTGGTTCCGGCTAATGCAAATGTGATGATGTGTAGGCTGAGGTTCAAGCAGCACTTTATACCCACTTCCAAGTGCCCAGGCCTGGGTTGGCACCACTTGACAGTGCAAGACTTAAAGCAAGCTAAGTCCAGGTGCTGAAGCAGGATGTGTTGAAGTCTTTGATGTCCCTGAGACATAGAACAGGAGGCAAGTCAGTAAAACCTTGGGGTCACTCCGGGTTCAAGTGATGCAAGTCCAGTCCTTCTCACCCAGGCAGGAGAATAGAAGGCAGCAGGGCCGCTCAGCAAGGCAAAAGCTCAGCAGGGCAGATGTCCAGCAAAGCAGCAGTCCAGCAGAGTGCCAGTCCTTTCTGCAGCACAGCTGTTCTTCTTCCTGGCAGAGTGGTCACAGGTCCACAAGTGTACTAAAGTCATGGTGTCAGAGGTCCAATACTTATACCCAGTTGTGCCTTTGAAGTGGGGTAGACTTCACAGAAAGCTTCGAAGTGAACAGAGCTCCTCCCTTCCCACCCTGGCTCCAGACTCACTACAGGGCGGTATGCAACCTTTGTGTGTGGATAGGACGCATCCTATTCAGGTGTAAGTGTGAGGATGTGCCCAGCTCTTCCCTCCCATCTCCCAAGAAGGCCCATCAAGACACACTTAAGCTCCTTTTGTGTGTTGCTGTCTGGAGGGAATACACAAAGCCCAGTAGTCGCCCAACCCAGACTGAACAGAGACAGGCAGCAGGCACCAAATAGCTAAAGTAACAACATGCCAACTTTCGAAAAGTGGCATTTGCTAAACAGTAATTTAAAATCCAACTTCACCATAAGCTGTGATTTAAAATTGTGAGTCCAGTGAGACCAAACTTGAAAAGTCTATCTCTTCACAATTGGGAAAAAATGGAGGGAGGCAGGCAAAAAGCTGGGGGAAAACCACCCTAAGCCTGCCAGATCTAACACCTGTGATTCGCAAACTCAGTGTTTGTGACTGCAAATTGGTTTTTTAGAATTTACAAAGTCCTTTTTAGAGCCAGAAAATTAGTTTGAACTTGTAATGTGGCTTTTGTGATTCTTTCTAAATTGGTAATTGGTGAATACAAGGGGCACTCTCTCCTATATTTAAATTATAGAGGAATGTAGTAGTAGTTTTCAACCACACTTGCAGTTGCAAACCATTGATAAATTACAGACCCCTACGTAGCAGTGGAAACTGATCAGCAAAGGGGATGTTGCCTTGGGGAACTATTCCCTTTGTGAATAGTGTTAGCAATCTTGTGGGAGTAGGCAGTGGACCAGGAACCACTGCCTGTTACCCCCCGATATTTTCCCAAACAGAAAAACTGTTGAACTGTTTTATTTAGAGAACATGGGCTGATTTAAAACAAGGGTACCAGTATTGGAATGGAAGCTTAGGGATATTTGTCTGATCTTATTTGGGTGTCACTGTTTCAGTGTTTGTAGCCAATTGCAGGAGGTCACAAACTGCAACCTGCCTAATATCCATTAGACAGGTTAATCGTCCACCCCCCTGCAGATGGAGATTTTCAGATGCGACCTATTAGCACATATATGTTCTTCAGGGGGCTAGTTCAATTGAAGCCTGCGTCTTTGGGCTATTTTTTAATCACTGCATTTAAAATATTTTAAGAAAACTAAGGGGCATATTTACAAGCCCCTATCCCCACCACAACGTCATTTTTCATGACATTGTGGTGGCAATAGGGGCTTTGCCTTATTTACAAGGTAGAGTTCAGCTACTTAACATGGCTTAACGCTGCCTTGTAAATAAGGCACCCTTTCACGCTATACTTAGCATGAAAGGGAGGGCAATGGGTGTTGCGTTGGGCGTTTCACCTCAACACCCATTGATTTTGATGCTGCTCCATATTTACAAGGGTAGCGTAAATATGGGGCAGTGCCAAAATTAAGACCAGGGAAAACCTGGTCTTACCCTGGCGCAATGAGGAGAAATGTTAAATTTACCTCGTTTTTGCTGTTTCCATGTGTGCTGCGTTGTGTAGCACACATAGAAACAGCAAAATGCCATTAATGGTTTATGTGCAGGAAGGTGTCCCTTCCTGCACATAAACAATCATTAAAAAAAATGATGTTTTGCAACTTCTATGTGTGTTGCATTAAGCAGCACACATAGAAGTTGTTCCGAAGGCATGCCAAAGGCAAGCCGTCTGTGTCCATCCGCTTCCAAACTGGCCCAGGGACCTGTGACCCTGCTCCGCTCCATCCCACCAAGGTAGCTTATCCTTCAATTCAATTGTTGACTCTTAGGGGAGCTAATAATGAAAAGAGTCTTCACTCAGTTGACCTGACCAGAGCAGAATTGCATTGTAATAACTGCCTCTTGTCCCTCCAATCAATTGGCGGTCCAAAGACCTCTAAAATGAATGGGGTTGGTTGGCAAGTGTTTTTGATTAACTGTAGGTCCCTCCCTGCCACAAATTGGTATTCCGCTCTTTCCTAGAGGAAGAAAAACCAGATATGACCAGAAAAACTCCAGACCCAACAAAGACCCTAACCCTATTCTAGCTAATGAGAACTTTAATTATTGGATCCAAAGCTCCCTCGATGCTATTCTTCCGATAAGGCATATCCAGCTTAAAGGTAGAGCAAAGATGTCCCCTTGGTACTCCCCGAAATTACGGGAGCTCAAGCAAAACTGCAAAAAGCTTGAGAGGAAATGGAGAAAGACCTATGCTGACCCGAGCAAAATTAAATATAGAGAAGCTATAAAAATCTATAAATTAGAAATCAAACTTGCTCAAGCTGCCTTTTATGAAGAGAAAATTAAGGCAGCCTCTAACTCCCCTAAGGAGATTTATCGGATTGCTAAAACTCTTCTAAAACTGCCCCAGAAGCAACCCACCTCTGATGATGCCCTATCCCGGTGCACCAATCTGGTGGAATTTTTCCACCAGAAAGTACAAAACATTTACTCTACTTTTACCCCTATCCAGCCCGGCTCCACTAACTGGTCAGTCTGTGGAACTCAAGCCATTTTGAAATCATTTCCCCCTTAGATTCCACATCCTTAGACTCCATCATGCATCGGGTAAAATCTGGTTCCCCCTAGATCCAGCCCCTCCCCGTGCTTTGTTACAAGTCACAGCAAACATCTTACCCATGGTCCTCGACCTACTGAACGCCTCCATTTCCGCCGGAGTGGTTCCCCCGGCTTGGAAATGTGCAATGGTAAAGGCCCTTTTAAAAAAAACAAACCTAGATGAGAATAACTTGAGCAATTACCGCCCAATCTCCCTTCTCCCGTGGATGAGCAAGATATTGGAAAAGCGCATCAACTCAGTGCTGGGAGAGTTTTTAGAATCTAACGACCTACTGCATCCCTCTCAGACCGGCTTCCGTCCCCAACATGGGACCGAAACAGCTCTCCTTGCCGTAACAGAGGAGGCAAGGATGATCCTGGATCAGGGAGGCTCTGCGGCCATCATCCTCCTAGATCTTAGTGCCGCATTTGACACTGTAAACCACAGCACGCTGATTTCGAGATTAAAAAACATGGGTGTATCAGGCAACGCCATTGCCTGGCTACATTCCTTCTTAAGTGACCGGTCCTTTCAGGTTTTTGAAGGCGATGTGGTCTCCAAACAAATGCCTTTAAACTGTGGGGTGCCTCAGGGCTCCTCCTTGAGCCCCACGTTATTCAACGTTTACATGAGTTCCCTAGCAGAGATCGTTTCTCCATTTAACATCAAGATCATCACCTACGCTGACGATACCCAGCTGGTGGTGGCACTAAACGATCCCAAAAAATCTGCAAATAATCTTGAGAGTTGTCTTATTGAGGTGGCTAAGTGGATGGAAAACTCGTGCCTGAAGCTTAACGGGGATAAAACTGAGATTATGTTTCTCGGGAACTCCCCCTATCTTAAGACGGAGCAGTTCTGGCCAAAATGTCTTGGCCCCGCTCCAGTACCCTCCAACCAAATTAAAAGCCTCGGCATCTGGCTGGATCGCTCTCTCAGCTTTAACCACCAGGCTGCGAAACTCTCGGCCACCTGCTTTGGTCTTCTGAGGATGCTACGCAAGATACTTCCCCTCCTTCCATTTCAAGCACGGAAAATTATGGTACAAGGTCTACTCCTATCGCGCCTGGATTATGGGAACGCCTTGTACCTGGGGGCCCCGCAATCCACTATTGGCAAACTACAAGTTATTCAAAATTGTGCAGCCCGCACTCTCCTCCAGACCCCTCCCCGACAGTCCGCAGCCCCTGCTCTGAGGAGTCTCCACTGGCTGCCAGTCAGGGAGAGAATTCAATTTAAAGCCATGTGCATTGCGCACAAGTCTTTTAGGAAGACCGGCTCGCTAATTAGTCAGTCCCTGATTACACCCTACCAACCAAATAGGCTTCTCCGATCAACCTTCTCCTCCCTTGCCCTACTGCCTATTATAAAGAGAACCAGATGCGGTGGACGATCCTTTTCCTATAACTCTGCCAAAATCTGGAATACACTCCTCTCCGTTTGCGGACGGAACCTAATCTCTTGTCCTTCCGCAAACTCCTAAAAACTTTTCTTTTTAATAACCACTGAGTCCTTCTTCTGTCTACGTTCCGTTCACAGCGCTGGGATGCCTCAGGGTAGCTATCGCGCTATATAAATGTTTTTTTCATTTCATTTTTTTTCATTTCATTTCATATGGTATTCCTTACAGAAACCTGGCTTCATGCGGAGTCAGGTCCTGATCTCGCCCAAACTCTGACCCCTAGCTAACATGTCTGCTGGAAAGACAGAGAGCACAAGAATAAGGGTGGGGGATCGCAATAGAACTCATAGAAAACCTTTGATGTCTCTTAGAGAACCTCTCTACCTCCCATATTGCGAAGCTACAAACTTTGCTATTTCTCTTTCCCCTGTGTACTCCTTTTCTGGTGCCCTTTTCTACTGGCCTCCTGGCTCCAGTGGAGCTTTTATTTAGGCCCTTCCCGACTATATTGCTAACCTCACCAGCAAAAAATCCAATTTTGCTTTACTGGGAGATATAAATATTCATATGGAAGAGCAGCTGGACTCTTGCAAGATCTCTCCACTATTCAATTTATTCAATTGGTTTCTAGGCCTACCCATGAAAATGGTTCACCTACTTGATTCTATTTTTATGAATGAGTTGTATTTAAAAGTCTTGGATCCTTACCCGGTAATGTGGTCGGATCATTTTTTGATTCCTCTGGTCCTGAGAAATCACTGCCCTCCCTTTGCCCCCACTCCATACACCTGGACAGATCTTAAATGGGCTAAATTTGATATTCATAGCTGAAAACAGGTCTTTACCACTACAAGTCCTGATTTGGGCCCTGATCCTTCAATTGTGAATATCAAGGTAGCACACCGAATCACACAATCACTCAACAACTCCATCCCTATGACTCTCCAAAACTCTCCTGCTAAAGCAAAATCGGCTCCATGGTATAACCCCCAACTGCGAGTACTTAAATAAGAAGGCAAAAAGACAGAGAGGAAATGGAGACAAGATTTCAGTGATACTAACAAATTAATTTAACGTATCTTAATACAAAAATATCATGCTGAAATTAAGAGTGCGCAAATTGCTTATTTTGACACCAAAATTAATTAAGCATCTAACTCTCCACGTAAAATATTTCAGGATGTGAAAGCATTTGTCGATCCATCCTCTAGTAGCCCCACACCTGAACTTTCTGTTTCTAGATGCATTGATCTGGCCAGATACTTTTCCCCAAAAATTGCAGCTATATATCAATCTTTCCAAGAACCCGTTAAGGATACCACTCTCCCCCTCAAGGAAAGTCCTCAGGAATTAGCTAAGACTAGCATATCAGCTTTCCAGAACCTCACTTTAGACCGCTTTAGAGACTTGTTTATTAAAGTTAAATCTGCCTCTCCACTTGATTCCCCCCTCGCATTCTTGCTACAGCAGCTGAAGCCATCTTTCTGACTCTGATGGAAGTGCTTAATCTTTCATGAACAAAAGGAATTGTTCCACAGGCATGGAAACATGCTGTGGTCAAAGCCATTCTGAAAACAAATCTCTAGATATTCATCTTGAAAACTACAGACCCATCTCTCTGCTTCCTGGATTGAGCAAAATATTGGAAAAACACGTGAACCAGACTCTTCGGAATTTTTAGATCAGAACAATAGGTTTCTCTTGACTCAAACAGGATTCCGACCCTGTCACAATATGTAAACCGTCATTTTTGGCAGTGGTAGAGAGATGTAAGATACTGATGGATCTAGGGATCTCCACAGCAATAATTCTCCTTGACTTAAGCACCATGTTT
This sequence comes from Calotriton arnoldi, assembly GCA_963921515.1. Taxonomy (NCBI): domain Eukaryota; kingdom Metazoa; phylum Chordata; class Amphibia; order Caudata; family Salamandridae; genus Calotriton; species Calotriton arnoldi. The sequence goes on along the minus strand of CAWUFW010008951.1, from coordinate 626,409 downwards.
GACACTGTAAACTATGATATTTTGATTGAAAGAGCTTCCGGAGCCGGAGTCTGAGGATCGGCCTTTAAATGGCTAAATTAATTCTTAGATAGAACCTTCCAGAGTTTTGAGGGAGCTTGCATTTCTGATACCTTCCCCTTGAGCTGTGGAGTACTGCAGACCTCATCACTAAGCACTACTCCAGTCAATCTATATATGTACCTGCTGGCTGACATTGTACTGCCATTCGGGGTCTCCATAGTCTCATAATACACTGATGACACCCAACTTGTTATTTCTTTGTCTTCCAAGCAGAACCGCCAATTTTCCTCTCTTGGTCCCTGCTTGGAATGAGTTGCCAGTTGGATGAACAAATCCTGCCTCAAGCTGAATGGGGACAAAACTGAGCTGATGGTATTAGGAAACACCCTTCACCCATACCTCAGTCTGGGATGGCCTAAATTCCTTGGCCCCCACCTACTCCCAAGGCTGCTATCAAAAGTCTAGGAGTCTGTCTCGAATAATCTCTGACAATGAAATCCCAGGCCACCAAGTTCTTTGCTAGCTGCTTCGGCGTTCTTCGAATGCTCCATAAAATACTGTACCTACTCCCTTTGCTCTCCAAAAAGCTGGCAGTCCAGGCACTAATACTCTCCCACCTGGACTTTGGAATATCTCTTTATCTTGGAGCTCCAAAAGCAGTTACCAACAAATTGCAAGTGGTACAGAATGCAGCAGCCCGCCTATTGTGGAATATCCCCAGGCACATTTCTGCCTGACAAGCCTTGCTCTCCCTTCACTGGCTCCTAGTTGAGCAGAGGATCAAATTCAAGGCCCTATCTATAGTTCATAGGGCATTGATGGATAATGGCCCCCTATCCTTCACCCTCTGTTCTCCTACTACATTCCTAGGAGAACCCTTCGGTCTACTCACAGTCGAAAGGTAGTGGTCCCTATCAAAAAGGCAAAATGTGGAGGAAGATCCTTAGGATCCAATGCTGCTAAACTTTGGAACTTTCTCCCCATCTCATTATGGGCAACGGAATATGAACTGACTTTCCACAAACTAGTAGGAGCTTTCCTCTTTGCTACCTAGCCTTGCAGAAACCCCAGTTTCAGCCCATGTGGCACTAACAGCACTGGGATGCCTGTGGGTAGCTAGGTGCTTTATATATACCTCATAGAATAGAATAGAATTGTTGCATGGCACAATAAAAGACTGGTTGCAAATAGTCAGTACTCAATTTGCCACCACAATTGCAACCTGTCCAGTAGTCCTGATGGTTACTCCTCTTTATTATAGAACAGGGAGCTTTGACAGGCCTCACTGTAAGCCATGTAGATTAATCTGAAAACCAATTGTGCTGTTTTATCCATCTTCTCCTTTTAGGCACATGCTCCAAATTCCCTGACTTGACAGCCATAGTATCTGCTGCTACTGGTCAGAATTGGGTCTCATGGCACATTATGTGAAATTTCTGAATTTTTTTTTCAAAACACCTCTGGAATTATATCCCTGTTGTCACAAGAAATGAAGAAAGAATGAAAGAGCTTCATCTGTGAGCATCAACTGTTAAGACCTGTTACATACTAGACAGGGCCAAACTCAATTTGCCCAAGCCAACACAAATAATTAGGAATCAAAAACATACAAGTCTATCCCCAGCCTTACCGTGTCATTACACTTAAAATTCTTCCTGTGCACTCCTCTCACATCACTCTAAAGTAAATCTGAATTCTTAATTGCAAGCACCAATCACTGATGTTGCAAGAGGAAGCATTTCTGTTTTTAGAATTAGTGAATCAAGGAACAGTACAGCCGGGGTAGTTTTCTCCTTGAAGTGCTTCGTTGTGTTGTCTCTTGTAGGCACCTTCATCTTTTTACCTCTTCTAACCATACAAACATCAACAAAATGCAGTCATTCATTCACTAACTGACTGACTGACCGACTGACACACTACCTCTTGACTGTAGATGAAAATGTTTTTTCCCCTTCTATCCTCATCATGCCATTCTCCCCCAAGCGAAACTGTACCCAACATTCATTCTCTGATTCAGATTCCTATCAGTCCATGATCCTGAAATCCTTAAGTGAAACAAGATGGGGCATGTGCATTGCATTCTTCATGGGAGAACAAATACTTCCAAACATGAACCTAGGCCTTCATCAGGCCAAGAGAAAGCAGGTTTTATTAGAGTAGCCATCCTTATATTATACTGTGAAGTCTCAACTCTGGTAGGCTAGTCAAGCTCATATTAAGCTTATTGAGTTTCAGGCAATTGTCTTTGGCATCCTGAAGTAGTTACCTGCAATAATTGATATTAGGGACCAACCCACCTTGTTTCGTGACCTTTTTTATTACACCAATAGTGAATATTAGCCAACTATTCGGGAGTATCTAATACAAAAATCTGGCCTGCGTGTCAAGAAGTGATATCTGTGTGATGGCTGGTACAGGTGCATGAAGGTTGCTGTGGCAATGATCAGACAGATAACTCAAGGCGGGCAAAATCGTAGCCCTGGCCATAAGCCCCTGCCACACCCCACAACCTCCTCATTTGTGACACACTGCAGTGTCACACAGACAGGCAGCCTGGACACTTTATGCTAAATCACTGCAGTACAAAGGGATATCCATCAATCATCCTGTCACCAGAACCTCCCCATCCCATCACATGGTGGGGTGGAGGCAGAAGATTCACTAAACACATTCCACTCTGTGACAATATGGGAGAAGGTGAGCTAAAGCAGACTTGAGCTTTCATTTTCTTATATCACTACTCAAGGCATGATAGAACTGTGAGCCTTCCCCAATGGTCCACCCAGCACCAGCAACCGAGGAGGTGAAGTGAATTGGCACTGGCAGCTGAAGGTATGTGAAAGAAATCTGTCAAATGCATTGAGTGTGAATGTGAATGAGAAAGAGAATGTATGCATTGCGCTTGTGTGAGAGAGAGAACATCTATATGTGTGAGTGAACATCTGTCTTTCTATGTGAGTATGTGTAAGTGAAAGTGAACATCTGTGTCTGAGTGATGGATGAGTGAGTGAGAATAAATCAGAGTGAATGACATATGTTTTTAAATGAGAATGGGTAAGTCAGAGTGAGTGAGAATAGGTAAGACTGACTGAGACTGACAGTGAATGAGTAAAAGTAGGTGCAAGTGACTGAGAGAGATATTGAGAAAGTCTAAGTGAGAATCATTAAGTGTAAAAGAGTACAAGAAATTGAGACAGTCTGAGGGAGTTGGAGTGAGAATGAGTATGAGTGAACATAAGAGTGAGTGTGAGAGACTGAAAGAATATAAGGGAGCGGGATTGTTTGTTCCTCTTGCAAGGCTACTGCTGGCCCAGCCTAGTAATGGTAAGTGTTGACATATGAGGTAACCATGGTACAATGCTGGTACTGGCATACTGGAAATAATTGTTGGCATAAGGGGTACCCATGGCAAAATGTTTACCCTTGCACTCTAGACGTCATTCTTGGCATAACGAACACCCACAACAAAATGCTGATGCACTAGAGGTATTTCTTAGTATATGAGGCACCCATGGAAAAATGCTGGTGCTAGCATAATATACATAATTCTTGCCTTAAGGGGCACCCGTGAAAAAAATGAGCATTGACATATTGGAGATCATTCTTGACATAAGGTTCACTCAAGGTAATTCTTGGTCTATGAGGCACCTACGGCAACCTGCTGGCACTGGCATGCTGGACATAATTCATAGCTTTAGGGACATCCTTGGCAAATGCTGGTGATGGCATTTTTGAGGTGAATTCTTGGCATTAGGTGTAACCATAGCAAAATGCTGGAGCAGACATATTGGGGACCTGAGAACAATATTCTGGCACTTGCACCATAGAGGTAATTTTTAGCATATGGAACACTTTTGAGACACCCTTTAGAATTGCTGCCGCTTGCATACTGGAGGCAAATATCAGCATTAGGGAGGACTACCATGACATAGGGGGCAGGCAACAATGACAAAATGCTGAATCTAGCCCACTAGAGCAACTTTTTGACATATGAGTCCCTCCTTGTTCTTAACATAAGTGGTCACTAATGGCATATGGGGTGCACTAGTGGAAAAAATGCTGGACCTAGCATACGTGGGAGGCACCCTACATATTATGATAAAAATCGGATTTCCTCATGGGGAGGATCAGGCGCGATTGGTTTGCCATAACAATCAGTTTTGAAAACATTTATGTTCAAATTGTGCTTTAAAATACACATTTTGCTCCCATTTTTCAAAAGAACCTCTGCAAACCACCACTAGAAGAATCAGGCTCACTCACTGAAATTTATGCCACATCACCTTCAAAGTTCATCCTCTGCCCTTGAGGAGCACAACCTCAGTATCCCTGACTCCTCTGCTTTCCCAAAAATAAGCAACACAAAAAGATGGTGGGCAGAATGCTGAACATTGCCAAACATTCACCTCCAGTCACAGATTTGGGTTAAGTCCATTGTTTTTTTACTCACCAAGCCCACCCAGTTTTGACCCAGCCATATGCGAATCAGTCTTGACCTGCTCCCAATGGGAACAGTCCAGCCCGAACTGCCAAGCCAGGTCCTCCCTGGACCGGAAATAAGAATCTGGGACTGGTTTTGGGCTATCACCCCTTATCAGGCAGGCTAGCATGAATTAAGTGGCACAGTGAGCACAGGATGCACGTCTAGGCATACCCTTCCCACTTAGGGCAACTGTATCAACACAAAAAATTATGGATTGAATGCTGAACATTGTCAAACGTGAACCCCAATCACAGATCTGGGTTAAATCCATAGTTTTTGTTGCTCACCATGCCACCGAAGTTTAGACCCAGCCATATGCAGATCAGTCCCTGGAACGAAAACAATCATTTTGTGACCAGTTTTGGGGTATCACCCCTCATCAACCAGGCTCGCTTGAAGCCAGTGGCACAGTGAGCACAGGACCTACGTCTGGGCATACCCTTCACACTTACGGCAACTGTAGCAACACTAAAAGTTTGGGCTAGACTGTTCCCATGGGGAGCAGGGTCAAGACTGATTGCACATGTCTAAGTCCAAACTGGGGTAGCGTGGTGAGCAAAAAAACAATAGATTTAGGCCCAGATCTCTGTACCTGGGTGAGTGTTTGACATTGTTCAGAATTCCGTCCATTAATTGTTCTTTTTGCATTTGTCCTCCCAAATATGAGAACATTTTGGGGAACTGAAGGGCATTGCAAATATAATCTCCAGTTTTAATTTATGCTATCTTACATTTCAGCATATGAACCCTGCAAGGTGATGGGGCCTCTTCACAAAGGTAAATATGTACATGTAGGTTTAGTCCTGGTAAATGTACTCTTAATCTTTTGAGTAACTTTACTATTTTGGGCTCCTCACAAAATCCAAGTATAAAGTTACTTAAAAGTGCAGATTTACATGTTTCTACACCCTGAAACAGGGAGTGAAGCCAACTTTATGAGTGTATATTTGCTGTCAAAAAGGAGCATTAGTAAGTCCAGATTCACACTTTGCCAACCACCGACACTGCAACACCCTCTTATATAAATTAATGGAGGTAGACACTTAAACCTCATAGGAATATTTTTTATATTAAATTTAATTTTAAAATAGTTAAAATATAATTACATTTAATTTAATGTTAAAAAGTATATAAAGTAAGCATATTTTGAATTTAGTTTAATATTTGTATTAACTTTTTGGTATTGAGCAATTATTGTAAAATTAATTTCTTTTAATTATAATTACATTACTTTTATTTACTCCTATACATCACTTTTAATAGGTATTATTACTTAATAAAAAGATACCTAGCACCACCTCCAGAGAACTGTGCCACATGCCTTCGTCCTACATTCTTCTTATGCCATCCATTTCATAGACCCTCGCCTACCTTCCATTAATGACATGACCCATCCCTAGTCAAACCTCCCCATCGCTGTAGTAGAAAGTCAACCTATACCAATATATAACAATATTTTTTCATTGGGAACAATTCCCATGCCCTTTTTTTACCTTCAGAATATCCTCCTGTTTCCACTGGAGGTGAGATGCAGGGGGACCCAAAGAAAAAGGTATGGCATTACTTCACCACCCTCTTGAGTCAGGTTAAAATTAAGGCCATTGTGGTGGTCTTTTTCCAGCTGAGACACCTGGTGAAAGAGGAAGAGGCATCATACCCATCAGGATGCTTGTGACCATCAAATCCTATACTGGCAATTGGGCCACACCACTCCTGCAGCCACCCCAGCAGCCACGTCCACTAAAACCCCTCCTGACCCCTCATCCAAGGAGGCACTCTTCTACAATGTCCTCAATGACCTGTGTGTGAACACACAGAGAAGGTGTGATTGGTTAATTTTGCGTTCACTTTGGTTTTAGAGAAGGGGTGAGCATGGTGCAAGTGCTGTGGGTGGCAGCAGTTAGAGAAGGGATAGTTTTTGTAATTTTGTGGTTCACTTGTTTTTAGGAATGGGGTGGTTCTGATGCAGGTGGTTTTTACAGTTGATGAAAGGGTAGAGGTTTTAGTGTTTTTAGGATTTAGTGAGGGAGAGCTTCTGTTCTGGACAGAAGTTTTTTTAATAAAATAAATAAACTTTTATTCAACTCATGTTGGCTTATTGTTATTAGTGATTTACTGTATTGTAGCTTTCTCTATAATTAAACAAAGATGATCTACCTACCTATCGACAGAGGCTGAGTCTAGAACCTGGCCCATCACAAAGAAGTTGCCAAATTATCTGTCTATTTTGTGCTTTCTTTTATCTCTCTCTACCTGCTCTCCCTTACTAGGCTACCCCCTCCAGTTCACCCTTCTACAATTAGTGTTGGACAACTGACCTTGCCCAACTTTGCACCCCCCTTCATGACTTCAAGTTACTTGGTTAGCACATGCCCTCCCATCTGAAATAGCTGAATACTGCCCTATCCCCTGCAGTCAGCACTAAGGAATATTTGCTTAGAACCCGAAGAATAGAGATACCACATTATGCATGCTGCCAACCCCAAACCCAACCACTCTCTTCCTTCAATTTTTAAATGAGCAGACTTGTACTGTCTGCCACCTCCCACAATAGGACCAATGGCTATATATCTCTATTATTGCAAGGGTTTTATCAAAAGGTCTCAATGTTTGTTGCCTTAACAGGAAAAAGAAGGGCAAGGTTCTTCTTTTAATGAATGGTGCAAGTAAGCCAACTAAAGTATTCTCATTCTGTGAAAAAAACAAAAAGAAAGGACAGAGTGACTGGAAAATCAAAAGCTAGCGTACATCAATACACTTTATATAGTAATTTACTAGAATGAGCATAATGAACATTCAAGTCTCAGGAGGAGGTTAGTTTGGTAGAATCATCAGGTATGTTGATTCTCTGTGGAGTGTAGACTGTCTCTTTCTTTTCAGGGTAGGGAAATGGTGTGTGTAAATTTTCAATTTTTTTAGCCTCCCTGTAATAGTGTAGCATTGGATACACCACATGCCCCAGTCAAGTGGGATATCTGTTGATTGTAGGACTAGATAACAGCACAGCTGATCACAAAATGTTGGAGGAGAGTTTTTTTTTTAAATGCTTTTTAATTGAATCAAACAGGCACAGCAATGCAGATTATCCAAAGAGTAAATAAAAAAGGAGAGAACACAGTCACATACATTATAGAATGGATTAGAGTGCATGCATCAATATCACTTTAACACATCAGTCAAATGTCCCTTCTCCAGCATTAAATAAATCAAGCAATCTGGTTTCGCTACGGCGTAGTTCCACAGTCGGGCATAAACAGATGTACCCCCATGTCTATTCCACGCAGCCCACTTACGATCCCATTTTTTAGGGCACCCTTTATGTTTGGATACATCCTTCTCTGCAATCAAGGCTCTGTCCATGTCCGCAGCCCAATGTACAACCCCTGGCATCTCTCCCATGCCCCACCTCTGCGCGATATTTCGTTTTGCGATGGCCCACCCCAGTGAAACCCATGACTTATCGGTTTGGGTGAGGATGGTGGCATCCCAGATATTTAACAGACATGGCTTCGGAGCCGCTATCAAGTCTTTGCCCCCGGCGATTCTCAATTGTTCTGTGACAGCCTTCCAATAGACCTGGGCGAATGAGCATTCCCACAGTGTATGAAAGAAGGTCCCCTCCTGGTGACATTGTCTGAGGCAGGAAGGGTCAGTCCTCCTACCCATCTTGACCAACACTCCTGCGGTAAGATAGACTTGGTGAAGGATTTTGAGTTGGACCAGTCGCAGTCTCATGGGGATGGCCACCTCTCTACGGGAAGCCAAGGCATCACGCCACTCATCCTCCTCCAATTCCCCGAAGTCAGCCTCCCAATGCTGCCACAAGTGCGTCAAGAGATCGGGGCGATTATTAATTAGTTTTTTGTATTTGAGGGAGATGGCCTTCTTGGCCATAGGGTCAAGCATCAATCTGTCTTCCAGTGGGGAAGCCTCAGGGGGTGGGTCTCCCCCTGGTATTGCTGCTTTTGAGCGCATGACTGATCTGCAGCTATCTAAATGTTTCAGAATGTGCAAGTTCGTATTCTTTTTGCATATTGGCGAAAGTGATTAACCCCCTAGTAGTCCACATGACCCCCACCAGTGATATTCCTATGAGGTCCCACTTATCAAACCCCGGGCATGTTTCCAAATGTCCCAATTGATCGGGCTCCCAGAGTGGGGTCGCGCGTGTGATTTTATTGTGCCAGCCCAGTTTTTTATTGACTTTGTGCCAGGTTTCAACCGTGCGTGCTGTCGGTCCGGTAAGGCCTAGTCTATTGGGATACTTATATAGTGCTAGGTTATATCCGCCCCGTCCCATGAGCCACCAGTCAGTGCGAAAACTCGGGTCCCGATGGTTCCCATGGGCCCAGCGGTTGATCGCAACCAGTTGTGACGCTTGATAATATGACCGGAGGTCAGGCAGTGCAATTCCCCAGTCATACCACCCCGCCGATAGCTTTTGCATCGCTATGCGTGGAGCCCGTCCATCCCACAGCAAGGTGCGCACGGCACTATCATTACTAGAGAAATAGGAGTTGGGGATCTTATTGGGGGTGTTTTGTAGCACATAAAACAAACGGGGCAATGCCAGCATTTAAAAAAAAGCAGCACGTCCCAGAAGAGTAAGGGGAAGGGAGCGCCAGTGTGTAATATTGGCGCGAAAGCGCATCAAGGGCTCTTGTAGATTTGCTTCGTAAATCGGGAGGAATCAATCGTTATAGAAATGCCCAAGTAGCGAAAACCCTCCGTTGCTATCGGGATTTGATAGTCCCTTGGTATGCGCGGTGGTGGGCCATGGAGTGGATATATTTGTGATTTGGACTAGTTGATTGTATAGCCCGAGCGATCACCGAATATGCGGAAGATATGGAGAATACGGTGGAGGGTGCATGTCGGAGAAGCCATATATGGAGGAGAGGGTTTGGGTTTTAATGAATGGATGGGTAGGGGAAATTAGGGTTTGGTGAGATAAAAACAACCATGGCATTCAGACACTCCATAACCGTGGCACAGCTCTAATCAAAGGACAATCATGGTTAAGTTAAATTACAGTACAAATTGTGCAAATGCATTCTTTGGCATAGACCTTTGTTAGAAATTGGGTTGTTGGTTCACTGGGGTGTGAGGCCTGGTCAAGCCACAATCACTGGCAGGGTGAACCACAAAAAGTAACTATATTAATCTGTACTTAACCCTGGGTAGCTTGCACAGAAAGCAGTAAGGCTTCACACATAAACAATGTGTAAAGTATCTATGCAGAACACAAACAGCAATAGATTGAAAACACAATACGGGAAAAATCCCACACTAATTTAGAAAGATAGAATACATTATTTGACACCAAAACAACAAAAATCCAATTTGTAGAACCAGAGTTTTGAATTTTTAAAGTTTTTAGTAAAAACTAGCACCTAAAATATCAAAATGTCAACCGTGAATATCTGGTTGCATGAGAAAGTAGGACCGACCGCAATGGGGCATGGGTCAGATACAAGAAGTGGATGGAGCACGATCAACGCTTACCTTCAGACTTAGAAGAATTATAGAGAAAATGTTCTGAAAAGGTAAAGGTTCAGCAGGGTAAAGGTGCAGGCAGCCTCCAATGAGGAAGCGTTGTTGTCAGGGAACTGCTGGATGAAGTTGTAATGAAAGCTTCTATGTTCTGATTGAGTCACTGTTTTTGAAGTTTAAAATCTTCAGCGGGATGAGGCAAGAAGTTGTAGCCAATGAGAGTTCAAGGAGGCTGGATAACCATTTGGCAAAAGACTGCTGAACAGGATTTGCTGCTAGGGAAAAGAATGTTGCGGAATTAGCCACAAAGACAGGCCGGCCCGCAATGCACCTTGGGCATATCGATGAGCAGGTAGGTCCCGGTCTTCCCTCGGTTTCCAGAGCAGTTTTTCGCCAAAAATCCCAAGTTTTGAATGCTGGCTATCTGGGCACCTTTATCACCACAACAAGGGTCCAGGACTGGAGGGACACCACTTGGGGGTCCAGATATCACTCAAGCTGGGTCCAGGTGTGAACTCAAAATGGTGGGAGCCTTTTATGTCCCTGTGGCTCTGAACAGAAGGCCAGCTAACTAGCCCTTGGAGGCTCTCTGGTAGTTCAGGGTTCATGTGAAGAAGCAGGGTTCAAACAGTGGAGCTGGCCTCTGAGTGTTCAAAGCAGGCTACAGGCAGCAAAGCAGTCCTTCCAGGTTCAGCAAAGCAGTCTTGTGGAGTACACATATGTCCATGGCAATAGGCTGTCCTCTGAGAATCCTTCTGAAGGTCCAGAAAATGAACTGAAGTGTGTGTGTGAGGACCCTATTTTTATACCTAGTGCCTTCTTTGAAGTAGGAGAAGTTTCTAGAGGTTTCTCTTTAAAATGATGGAAAATTCATGAGTCGCCTGCTGGCTCTAAGCTGGTTGCAGAAACAATGCAGTGGTGACAAGCCCTTTGTGTGAATGCAGAGCGCAGCCTATTCTGTTGCAAGTGGGGCTGTGCCTAGCTCCACCTCCCCATCCCGCCAGCAGATAGCCCATTCAGGGATACCTAATCCATCTATAGTGTGACTGTCTGGGAGGAATTCACAAAGTCTACCTCACAGTAACATCCAGTCATGTGACCTAAGACAGGCTGCAGGCACCTAAAGTCTAAGGTCAGGAAAATGCCAACTTTCTAAAAGTGAATTATAAATGATCAAATGCACTCCTAGTTCACTAATCTCAACCATGCTTTGGTGTGCTCCAGGCTAGGGTTGCGTGCAGACTTGATTTGTATTCTGTCCCTGAACTTTCTAAAAGTGGCATTTGTAAAATTGTAATTTAAAATACAACTTTTCCATTAAAAGGATTTTTAATTAGTTTCAAAGATACCAGAAAGGAAATGCTCATCAGTCCCCAATCAAAAGCTAGCTCTTATTAAATGCAATAAGGCAACTCAATGTTATCCTATGGGACAGGTAGACCTCACAGTAGTAAAAAACAAATTTAGGAGTTTTTCCCTATCATGATCTGTAAAACTTAAAATGACATGCCCAACATTTTAATTACAATGCAACCTGCCCTAAGGACTACCTAAGGCCTACTCTTGGGGCGATGTATATGCAATAGAAGGGAGTGTAAGGCTTGGCAAAAGGCAGTTATATTGCCAAGTCAAACTGGCAGTTTAAAACTGCATTCAGGTTGCAACAGCAGTCCCGGGACATGATTTAAGGTGCTGCTTACGTGGGTGGCAGAATAAGTTCTGGAGGTCCACTAGTAGCATTTAATTTCAGGCCCTGGGTAAATGGTATGCCACTCTATGAGGGACTCATAAGTTAAATAAATATGCTAATCAGGTGTATATCAATGTTATCATGTTTAGGGGAGTGAGCACAGGCACTTTAGCACTGAATAGCAGTGGTAAAGTGCACAGAGTCCTAAGGCCAACAAAAACGATTTCAGCAAAAATAGTAAGGGTGAAAGCAAAAAGTTTAGAGGTGACCCTGCAGAGAGGGCCAGATCTAACATCCACCTTGGGAACAGGAATGAACAACAGAGCAGGTGTACCATGAAGGTTCCTTGCAGAAGAGAAAGCCTGTAGAGTCAGAAAAGAAAATGACAATTTTTAAAAGACAAGGTAAATAAGGTTTGTGAGGTCATAGTGCAGAACATTATGCTTGCCATTCACTAATGCTCAGTACCAATACCAGATAACCAGACAAATACCTGCGTGTCTTGTGAATGACTGATCACCCAAACATAAAACGTTTAGCTATACCTACCATGTCCACAATATTATTGATTTACAATGTACACTCAAGCAAGAATTCAGCATTATTCTAATTAGAACTCAACTTTCCAGTTCAGAATGGGTAGTCCTCTTTGAGTCTTATTTCCCGTTAAAGTAAAAAGAAATGGGTCCTCTTTCCGGATATTGCTGAAGAGACTTAAATATATTATTCCTTCCTAAAACAGAAAGGCCTGTGTAAATAGAAAAAAAGGTATATGAGTCTTAGAGTCAAGGTAATCTGAGAAGTCTCAGGACAATCAAGAGATGCTGGAGTTAACTAAATGTCAATGAAGGAAATCGCCATGTGACACATGGAACCATTAATCTAAAATTATCAGCCAAGCAATAAATACCAAGTTTACTTATGTCACTCTCATCTATTAAATAAATCAGCAATTGGAAATCTCTGATGAAAGTTACCTGTTTCGAGTGTGGTATCATTAATAGATCTGCGGGTCTCGTTTCCCATGGAAACAACAAACATGAACAGTGCAGTCCTTTGAATCTTCAATGACAGCTAAGGAGGTGAATGGAAATTTAGGCATAGGAGACATCTTACTTTTTCAGGAAATGGAGGTACCCATAGTGAGCTAAAATATCTTTAGTCATTGCAAAATCTACTGTTGACACTAATGTTAAATTAATTTTCTTTCTTTGTCTTCTCTTACCTCTTAGCCACCAGGTCAAACTGGCTGTGTCCTCCTTGACTGTATTTCTGTGCCATGTACACCAGCCTGTTTACGTTTATGTACATTAGCCACACACATTTAAAAAAAAGCTGTTGTATTTTACAACAGACATTTCTGTTGTGTTATTGTTTCTTTTATTAACCAAAAAGAAGAGTTCATCTTCAAATTCAAGGAGTTCATCTGGAGGAGGATATACCACACTTGCGATATCTGAGAAATTAATATTCTGACGACATCTGGCAACTGTTCTCTTTTCCCATGTCCATAGTCCAATGGCTGTTAAACCAGGTATATTTCTGTTTGAACATCCAAGTAATCTTGTACTGGGTGTATCATACTACATAGAGAAAAACAATATTGACTTACACCAATAGCACACAAAAAATATAAACAAATATTGTGACCTTAAACTTAAACGGTAAACACAGAAATTTTGATGACAACAATATTTTGGAATTTAAAAAAATACAACAATATCATAAAGAAAAATAAAGAAACAACAAATATTGCCTACATATAAAAACTATGAAAAAATAACAACTTCATGAAAAACAATATATCAAACAACAAATAATTTATATAATTTAAAATAAAACATACAATATTAAATTTAATTTCTACACACATATACAACAGGTCAAAATAAAGCTAATATCCATGAAATAAATAATGAGAACATTAATTAGCTTTTACCATAAATTGAGCAAAATTAATTCAAAATAGTTTACAACCAACCAATCAAAGTAAATTAAAATACACAGTTAACAAATAGAAATGTTTTTTCAGTTAAGAAACAGTATAAAAATGCTGTGAAAATGCACAACAAAATGCTTTTTAAAAAGAATTACACCAGAGCATCGTTACTCTGCTGGTTTGCAAATCTACAAAAGAAGACTGTAAAACTTCAACAAATCACAGAATACTGGAAATAAAGTAAGTTTGACAATAAATGAATGCTATGAACATTAATAAATAACTTAAAGATTGTTAAGATAAAAAATAATTGAATCTATACTATGGCCCTCATTACAATGTCCAGCGGACGTGCGTCCGCCTTGCACAGTTGCAGAGTCGGTACCGACCGACCTCCAGTCGGCGGTCCCGACCGTATTATCAGGATGCGACTGCACATGATGAGGTCGCACACTCCCATTTCTCTATGGGAGCTTGTGCTGCGGCCGTAAACCGCACCAAGCTGGGTAATTTTGTTAATCCCTGCACCGCATGGATGGCACCTGAAGGTGCCTGCCACGCGTTGCCGGGATTAACAGCGGGGCACTAAAGGTGCCCCTCAGGCCTCCAGCCGGAGACTGCTGTGGCAAGGTGGCCCTGCGAGGGGCTCCCAAAGTCGCTTTCCAACAGGCTTTTCATGACGGAAGCCCGGCATGAAAAGCCTGTCAGAAACCGACATCATAATCCCCACAGGATAAACGTCATACATAGGGGATTAGGAGCGGCCTCCGACAGGCTGATGGGTCTGTCCGAAGCCAGTCGGTCCCACCGGCCGGTTTCAAATCTGACATCCTTCATTGTAATAAGCCTGTCGGATTTGAAACCAAGGATGTAAGTCGGAAAGCCTCTGACCTGCAGTCAGAGGCTTTCCAGCTTACATCGTAATCAGGCCCAAAATGTTTATTTCTCTAAATTTACAGGTGCATCCTTTAGAAAAAGAAACTGTTAGAAATGGGGGTCTCTAGTTGGCAATGCTTTGCACCTTTGTCCAAGTGGGGACCCTTCTTCCTAGTCAGGGTAAGGGGGATACACTTCTAAAATAACCCCTGCTCACCTCCTTGGTAGCTTGGCACGAGCAGACAGGCTTATCTCAGAGGCAGTGTGTAAAGCATTTGTGCATGCATACAGTAACAGTGAAAAAACTACAAATGAACACCACACCAGTTTAGAAAAATAAGCAATTCTTTATTTAAACCAAACAGGACCAAAATGAAAAAAATCCAACATACAATACATTAAAAAAGAGACTTTGTAAGATAACCTTTTAAATTGAAGCAATAGCTGGAAAACACAGTTCTTCCAAGCCGGTAGCTCCGTCCGGGGCTACCGCGATGCTGAAAACGACAGAGTCTAACAATTCCAGCTGACCGCGTCGGTGCGGGTCAGCTAAAAGCGAGGACAGACTCGAAAACAGTACCTTTCTTGTTGCGCCGAAACAAATGGTACGAGCCGGTTGGGGCAACAATTGCGGTTGCGTTGCAAAAATGGAAGCAGTGCTGGGTGCTGTGCCCAGACGGCGTTGGTGAGGCCAAGGCTTACGGTGCAGAGTGAGGCGGTGCTCGATGCGGTGCTGACAGGTTGCGGTGCAGGCGATGGAGCCGGTCAAAGTTCCGGTCGAGCAGCGATGGTGTCGGTGACGTCCAGGCAAGGTGAAGCGAGGTGGTGTGGAATGCGGTACCCGCAGGACGCGGTGTGAGCAACAGCTCAGTACTGATCGTCAAGACGGCAGCGGTAAGACCAAGGACGTGATGCGAAGTACAGCGGTGCCTTTTGCGGGGCCTTCAGGACACGGACTCCTGCAACGGACTCAGTGACAGAGTCGGTTGCCCTTTTGTTCTGCGGCGACTGTAACCAGTGGTTCCAGAGACGGTGCCCAGAAGGATGGTGAGGTCTTTGCTGTTCCTGAGACCTCTTGAAGAGGGAGCAAGCTCCACTTCCAAGCCCTTGGAGATACTCTCAAGGAGGATACAAGCACAGTTCCTCTCCTTGGCAGAAAAAGTTACTGCAGGTCAACCCCAGACAGCACACAGCAAAGGGGCAGTACTCTTCCTCCAGTTCCTTCCAGGTCTTATCCTTGGCAGAGGTTCCTCATGAAGTCCAAAAGTGATCTAAAGTTCAGGGGTCTGGGCCCCACCTTTTTATAGTACTATATCCTCTGGAGGCAGGGAGTGTCTGTGCTCAGCCAAAACCGGATCTGTCCTCTCTGTTGTAGCTGCCCGGCAGGAGGTGGAGACAGCATTGTCCAAGGCAGACCAGGCACATTCAGGTGTGAAAGAAATCTCCCCCTACTCTAAATGCAGCCTAGGTCTATTCTGCCCAGCCCTGACTCACCCTGGAAAGGCAGGACACACCTCACTCCCCCCAAGTGGCTGTCTGAATAGAATGCACATCCTCAGCCCCTGCCACTCCAAAACCAGACAGTCAATACACAAACCTAGCAGTGGAACACAGGATGGCTAAGCAATAAAATACTTACTTTCTAAAAGTGGTGTTTTCAAACACACAATATAAAAATCATCTTTACTAAAAGATATATTTTTATATTCAGGCATACAAAACTCCATTTTCCTATCTTGTTCCCATGGACAGTTATACTTATAAGATGTTATAAGTTAACTCCCCATTCTATCCTATGGGACAGATAGCTTTGCAATAGTGAAAAACGAAATTGGCAATATTTCACTATCAGGACATGCCACACACATCAGGGCATGTCCTACCTTTCACATACACTGCACCCTGTCCACAGGGGTACCTTGGGCCTATTTTAGGGGTGACTTACATGTAAGAAAAGGAAAGGTTAGGGCCTGGCAAGTCGGTGCACTTGCCAAGTCAACATGGATTACTAGACTGCAAACAGACACTGCAGTGGCAGGTCTGATTTACATTTACAGGCTGCTCATGTGGGTGGCACAATCAGTGCTGTACGCCCACTAGCTTTGTTTTTTTTAAAAATGTTTGGAGGTTGGGCCCTTACTAGCATCCACCATGGACCTCTATCAACATTCGAACCAACAGAAAGATAGATGGCTGCGTGATTTAAATGCACTTTACTTTGAAAACAGATCACATTACTCAATAACCATTACCTTTGAATTCATTTTCCATATAGTTACATACATTTACACAATTTCATATGCATGAAAAGGGAGGACATCTCCACTCTTATTCATGATTCTCATGTTCAAAACATTGTGCTCAAATAAAATATCTCAAAAATATTGAAAGTACTAAGCTTAACCACGAAAGACATAAAAAAATGCTGTGACACTTATTCGACCAGTCCTAAAAGTAATAACCAGAGGGATGTGTTTTTCTTAACCCTCTTGGAATAAACAGTGGGGTTCCAACACCATCTAATATGGTACCACAAAAATTAATTCAAATAAAGTCTTAATTATCGTCTGTAATGATGCAAGTAATATGGAATCCCCAGTCATTCGCTGACACGTTTCGAACCCAGGTAGTTACAGGTTCTCCTCAGGACCAGGACTGGTGGAATATTCTGTCTAAAAACAAATATGACAAATATCAAACTCAGTGTGTATTTACAGGCTTATTAGCACCTCTCTACATTAAAGCTGTTTCTATCGGCCACACATCCATTGTACTTTTTTACCTTGAATAATCCCCGTTGGGCACAATTAATGAAAAAAATCATGTTGCAATAGCTGTTACAAGTTCAATTTCCTCGTTGCTGTGGAATTGTATCCCGCATCTGGAAATCAAACACACGGAAAAAAAATTCTGTTACTATGATGGTACCACAGCAAGCGTTTGCCAATTCTAGAAAGACTACTGTTCTTTGGGTGTCTGTTATCATAGTAGAGACAACTATGTTTCAATTGCGGCTCACTTAATGGAAGTACAAGATATAACAAAGTAGCATTCACATCACAGGAACTAATTGCCTTTTCCTTCCTACGAAAAGATGGCCACGCTTTGAAATTTCAAAGTTCATTGCAAAACGTAATATTTATAAGCGGACCATCAAATCTTAGCAAGTATGTTTGGAGGTCACTTCCGCATGTAGTATACTGCCATAAATCCAGACAAAGCTCACTTACTTTTAAGTATACTACTGCTGACTCCTTTGTTATTCTTCCACTGCTTCACTGTAGCAGCAACATGGTTGTCTATGACTGTTGAGGACAGGCCTAAGTAATCAAAGGTGGATTTTGGACCAAGTGCATTCTGGTAATTGTAGTGAATCGAGCAGCCCACTATTAACACACGACCTAAATAACCTGTCTACTGTAACCTATTCAGTGCAGACTTTTCATTCAAACCACTGTTTGCTGTATTGAATTTCAAAATTAAATAGGCTTCTTTCCTCATTAATTTAATTTCAGTGTCTCCTCTTCTGAGGTCAGGTTGAACGACACTCAGCACAGTCCAATGAAAGTCTTTTTCTGAGTGGCCCATTTCGTTGAAACGGTTGATCATTGGTGCAGAAATTATGTTTGTTTTGATTCTTGATTTGTGTTGAACAATGCGGTGTTTTATTTCTTGGTTGGTCATTCCAATGTACATCCTATTACAGGGGCAAACAACTGCATAGACCACATTCTTGGTCTTACAATTGGAGAATTCATTGTGTGTCCATTGGATCTTGCCATCTGTAAAAGTCCTTCCTTCTATTGTCTGACAGCATACAACATAATGGCCACAATTGTGATGACCTTGTACCCGCTTCAGGTTCCATCTAGACAAAAGGTTGCTTCTTTTCTTTTGTTGGGCTAAGCTTGCTCTCACTACTTGAGACCCAACACTTGCATTTTTCTTCATAGCAAACAAAGGAAGATCAAACCCACATTCAGAATTCTTAATCAAATGCCAGTTATTGCGTATTATTTTTTTAAAGTTATTCGTATGGGGGCAATACGTCACTCATAAACTAGCTTGTTTCCTGATTCCTTTGTTATTTTTTCATGAGTAAGTTCTCTCGTGGGGTGAACCAGGCTTGTTTCATAGAATTGTTAAGGAGTTTGCGTGGATAGCCACGTTCTTTCATTTTGTCTTGTAGGATTTCCGCATGAAGGAAATAATCTTCTTTTGTAGTACAATACCTGTGTATTCTCAAAAACTGCCCGTTCGGGAGATTATCCCGTAAGTTTCTTGGATGGAAGCTTCTATAGTGTAAAGCTTTATTTTGTCTGTGGGCTTTCTATACAAAGTTGTGTGAAGTATATTATTGGAGGTTCTCACCTCTACATTCAAAAATGTCAAAGAAGTTTTACTCTTTGTCAAGCTGAATTGTATGTCGGGACTCCTGTTGTTCAACCAATCGTGGAATGCTGTAAGTTGTTCTTCTCTGCCCTCCCAAAAGTACCATACATCGTAAATATATCTCATCCATTGGACAATGTGATTCGAAAATGGATTGTTGTTATCAATATATTTCTTTTCAAACAGTGCCATGAAGAGGACAGCCATCTCCGGTGCAAAAGGACACCCAATGGCGGTGCCCTTTATTTGTAAACAAAAAATATTTTCAAATGTAAAGTAGTTTCTTTTGAGTGCTAAGGTGACCAGCTTAAGTATAAACGAAGTGGGGACTCTGTGAGGTTGAGGACGTGTTTCCAAAAAGACTTCTATCACCTCCAATCCATCATCCTGTGGAATCTGTGTATACAGCGACACAACGTCAAAAGTTGCCAACCAATGTTTTTGCATCAGGCATTGTTGACCCTCAATCTTGTTAATGAAGTCCATTGTATCCCTAAAGTATGAGGGGACATCCTTCAGCAAAGGTTTGAGGAAAATATCCACATATTGGGCGATTGGTTCCAAGACTGAATCACACCCTCAGACCACTAGCAGCATTTTAATTACAGGCCGTGGGCACACACAGTACACTGTACTAGGGACTTACCAATAAATAAAATATGCCAATCATGGAAATACCAATCCACAGTCACAATTTACAGGGACAGCATATGCACTTTAGCACTGATCAGCAGTGGTAAAGTGCCCAGAGTCATAAAACCAACAAAAGCAGTGTCCACGGCAGGAGGACAAAAAGCAAAATGTCTGGAGATAAACCTGCTGGACGAGCCAGGTCTAACAGGAGCACACTTTAAAAGGAAAATAAAATAAAGACATAGGGATACTTACCCTTCAAGGTTTTTTAATTTCAAATTACTTGAATTTAAAAAACCTTGAAGGTAAGTATAGTAACCAAAGCACAAAACTAAAATTAAACTATAAATGACACTTTAATACATTTCAATAATAAAACAAAAGAAGCAAACCCCAAACTAAATTTTAGATTAAAAAATAAACAGACACAACTAAGAAATCTTTCCTCTTGACAGACTGCATCAAAAGAAAACGGTGCTAAAATGATCACAATACACATCTGCAAAGCACCATTTTACAACTATAACAAAATAAAGATAATATCTGGAATTTAGGTAAAAATGTGCACGTATAATGAAAAAAAATAATAATATACCATTACCTATTGTTTCTTTATAAAATTAATGTATATCTTCTGTATGTAAAACTCCTAGACAAAATGTTGAAACCAGCAAAATACATCAAATCTCAAAAAGGGAAACTGGTATTAAATTATAGAGGATATCTTTATAGTAAGGAGAGCGTCCACCAATGACACAACACATTAGACATGCATAAAATAGTATTCCTTTGAATGCTATTGCAGGGCTAACTGTAAAAACTAAATAGCTGAAAGAGTTAGAGAACATAACCATCCACCATAGTATTGAAATAGAAGTCAGTAATATTTTTTCAAACCTAAAGGAGGCCAGTATGAGCTTAAAAGAGCCAACAGGAACAATAGTTAAAAATAGTATACTAAAGACTCCAGAACAAGCAAGAAGCCAACTCCCTGGCATACCAATCATAAAAGGGTTAACTGCCAGAACAAATAGAACAGCCAGGGAAAGACCAGAAGCATCAAAAATTATGAAGATATAGATATACTCCAACACTTACTAATCACACATAAAAAAGACACCTTTCTACCCTATGACAACCTCATTAAAAATCACCAAGTTAACATTTATACAAACAATAGCAATTCACCCACCTTACCTCATGGGAACATGTCATGGTTCGGTGGGAGCCACGCCCCTTCCCCCCCCCGATTGTGTGTGTGTGTGTGTGTGCTTCCTCATTGATGCGGAATAGTGTTCCTCACTTCCATATATACAGGTGGTTGGCGGTCCAGTTTCTCAATACCGAACACCACCACCACGTCACACAGCGCTTCCGGGGGAAACCGCATAAACCGCAGTGATTCCCGCCGGTTCTGTGCTTCGGATTTATGCCCTTGCCATCAACGGATCCAGCGTCTACTGCGGACCCCATTACAGGTATTCCGAGGTCGCGCTGGAGCGCTGCCTCGGTTTCTTAGTGTCTCTCTCTCCTGTCTACCTGCTAGCGCGAACCGCATCTAACTAACTTGGTTTCTGGTCGCGCAGGAGCGCTATTGTTTATTTGTTTTGACCTTGGTACCGCGCTGGAGCGCTTGTTATTTTGCTTGCACCACGCAGGAGCGCTAGTGCCTGTGTTCTTTTGCACCGCGCAGGAGCGCTTGTTACTTTGTTGCACCACGCAGGAGCGCTAGTGCCTGTGTTCTTTGCACTGCGCAGGAGCGCTTGTTACTTTGTTTGCACCACGCAGGAGCGCTAGTGCCTGTGTTCTTCTGCACCGCGCAGGAGCGCTTATTCACAAGATGATGGCTTCTGATCACATGGTGTTTCCAGTTATGAGGTGATTACTACTTCCGCATGTATGCTAGAAGTGATGAGAGGAGGGTTTTGTCTGTGCCCGTTATAACAGGGTCTCCCTTTGTCTTCCTTCCCAGCCGGTGTTTACCGTAATACTCCAACCAGGAGGTAGTCCTCTGCTGGTCTTCTGGACACCGTTCCCGTCATCTCTAGCTTCCTTCCCCGATCCCATCTTCATCCTGGTTGTATATACGTCCCGATTGGGGTAAGGTGGGTACGGGGGCGATAGCTCATGTCGTCTCTGTGAGATTGCTCCGCAAGCAGCAGGTAAGACTTGTGGGGTACTTGACAGAATCCGAAGCCCAAGTGTTTCATCTCGCCCGGACGACATGAGCAATCCCGAGATCACACTGCAGGACATAGCGGCTATGCTTACCAGCATGCAGGCTGAAAATCTCAGCCTACGCCAGGACGTGACGGCCTTGCAAAGCCAGGTGGCGGCGGGGGTAACAGGCCCTTGGGGTCCTTCTCCTACTGCTAGGGTTAGGCAGGAAGGGTTACTATGGCCTCCCCTGTTCACCTTTGGAAGCACCTCCTCTGCTCCCAATCAAGACAACGCCATACAAGTAATTGCACCACACCTCGTACAATTAGCTCCACCCGAACGCTTTTATGGCGATAGCACCAAATACAGTGTCTTTCTCCACCAGTGCCATCTACATTTCATGGCCAGAGCAACCGCTTTTCCGGACGACGCTTCCAAGGTTGCCTTCATCCTTTCCTACATGGGTGGCGATGCCGCCCAATGGTCCATCTCATTGGTGGACAATGACGACCCTATGTTGTATAATCTGCCGGTCTTCAAAGAAACAATGCGGCGGATGTTCGCCCGTCACACCTTTGTTCAAGCCGCAGATAACGATCTGCTCAGTCTGAAGCAAGGCAACTCAGACCTGGTCCATTACATTACGACGTTCAGTAGACTCGTCATTGAGGCCCATTGGCCCGAGTCCAAGAAGGTGTCCGTCTTCTACAGGGGTTTACGTGACGAACTGAAGGACCTAATATCACAGATGCCTGATCCTCCGGAAGAAATAGGACCATTTATCGATCTGGTGGTCAAGGTAAACTACAGAATACAGGAGCGAAAGAACGAGAGAACCAAAGGAGGCGATAACCGGTTCTTGACCTTCAAGGACAAAGCAAAGGAGGAACCAGCTCCAACCAGTGATGTGCCTGAACCCATGCAAATAGGAGGCATACGGGGTCCTCTCACCAATGAAGAAAGGGAGAAAAGAAGGAAACAGAACCAGTGCTTGTACTGCGGCAAGAATGGACACTTCGTTAGGGAATGCCCAGTAAAGCCTACCCGAACTAGAGGAAGAAGACCGTTCGCATTCCCCATATCCATGGGTGACAAGGCGGGAAACGGAGAAACCCAGTAGGTAGTGGGGTCAGACTACTGGGTTCTTCGTCCAGCCAGACTCCGACCCCTGCCATTTTCAGTGGCAGCCATCATCTGGGTGTTGAGGTAGCCCTACAAGCATGGACAGGCCAGGTATGGCAGATGACCGCCCTTCTCGATTCTGGAGCCACTGGCAATTTCATCGACACCCAGTATATGATAGACCTGGGTATGGCCACTATACCTAAGGCAAAACCAGAAACAGTAAAGGCAGTGGACGGTATGGATCTTACCTCCGGCCTCATCCGGTACCAAACAGAGGACATGGTTATGTCATTCACAAACACACATATGGAAACCATCGCCTTTGATGTCATCGATGCACCCCAATTTCGAGTGATATTGGGTCTTCCGTGGCTGGTGAGCCACAATCCACGAATTGATTGGGCGTCCGGAATCATATCCCTGGATTCAGCCCATTGCAACACTACCTGTTATGCGCAGGCCGACTCTTCCTGTGTCCATGCTATACAGGCCCATGATCTACCCTTGACAGGAATGGGTGTGATAACACAGGATAACATACCAGAGGCATACCTAGACCTAGCTGCAGTGTTCGACAAAAAGGGAGCCAATACCCACCCTCCTCACCGCTCGTTCGACTGCAGGATAGACCTGATTCCTGGCTCCACGCTTCCTTGTAGCCGAATATACTCCCTCACGGAAAAGGAGAATGAGCATCTCCGCTCCTACCTGGATGAATACCTACATTACGGGTTCATACGCCATTCAGGGTCTCCGGTGTCCTCTCCTCTTTTCTTCGTTGCCAAAAAGGAGGGGGACCTTCGAACTTGTATAGACTTCAGGGCTATGAACGCCATTACAATCAAAAACAGGTATCCTTTACCCTTGATTTCTAACCTGTTGGACCAGGTGAAAACCGCCTCCATTTACACCAAGTTAGACCTGCGGGGGGCTTATCACCTTGTCAGAGTCCGGAAGGGTGACGAATGGAAGACAGCCTTCCGGACGAGGTTCGGCCTCTTCGAGTACCAGGTCATGCCTTTCGGGCTCTGCAACGCCCCCGCAGCGTTCCAGTACTTCATAGACAAGGTGTTGAGAGACTACATCGATATCTTCTGTATAGTATATATTGATGATATACTGATATATTCACAAACCACTACAGAACACATCCAACATGTACGCACCGTCCTCCAGCAATTAGGACAACATGGTTTGTACGTCAAACTGGAGAAAAGTGTCTTCCACACCACAGCTGTTGAGTTCTTGGGACATATCATCACTCCTGCAGGAATCCAAATGGACAACAAAAAGGTGGAAGCCATCTTGCAATGGCCTTCCACAACCACTGTAAAGCACGTCCAGAGGTTTCTAGGATTTGCCAATTATTATCGCCGCTTCATTACAGGCTTTTCCAGGATTGTCACCCCCATCACCCGATTACTGCGTAAAGGAGTCCAATACTGCTGGGATTCGGAAGCCGAACACGCCTTTCAGGAACTGAAAAGGAAGTTCACCACAGCTCCCGTTCTGATATACCCCGACTCAAGACTGCCATTTATTGTAGAGGCCGACGCTTCGCAAGATGCCCCGGGGGGTGTGTTGTCACAAAGAGACAGTGGAACGGGCCTCTTACACCCCGTAGCGTTCTATTCCAGAAAATTACAACCAGCCGAACGCAACTACACTGTATCAGACCGAGAAATCCTGGCCATCAAGACAGCGTTCGAAGAATGGCGCCATTAACTGAAAGACGCCAAACACCCCGTGACCATCTACACAGACCACCGGAACTTACAGTTCCTTCGCTCGGCCCGTGCCCTCACATCCAGACAACTACGATGGACTCTGTTCTTCAACGAATACGATTTTCTTATCACGTATCGACCGGGTAGGGAGAACGCCAAGGCTGACGCCCTATCCCGTCTTGAGGAAACCGACGAAACCGTGTCCACTGTTGAGCCAGTTTCTATTATTCCAGAACAATGTTTCCAGGGTGTGATTCTATCCTCTGAATTCCTTTCTCAGTTACGGAATGACTTAAACCAGATTGATCCGGCTTGCTTGGCAAAGAACCATGAAGGTGTAACCACACAGAACGGTTTCCTGTATAAAGAAGACAGATACTACCTTCCAATGGTGGCTCACCAACGGCAAGCCCTGTATATGTGTCATGATCACATCCTGTCTAATCACCCGGGTTATCACAAAACCATGGAACTATTGCAGAGACGTTTCTGGTGGCCTACACTGGAGGTAGATACTAGGGCCTATATAGCTCGTTGTGCAATTTGTGCCCAAGGAAAGAACGTGTCAGGATCCTCCGTTGGGCTGTTGCATCCCATTCCTGTTCCTCTTTACCCCTGGCACACCATCTCCATGGATTTCGTCGTGGAACTACCAACCACCGAATCTGCTTATACCACTGTCCTTACCATAGTAGACCATCTCACGAAAATGGCTCATTTCGTGCCTCTGAAGAAGTTGCCTTCGGCAGCCGAGCTGGCAGTGATCTTCCTACAAAACGTGGTTCGACTGCATGGCATACCATCTGTGGTAATAACAGATCGGGGTTCGCAGTTCGTTTCCCGTTTCTGGAACGAAGTGTGCATTACCATGGATATGGACATACGCTTATCGTCCGCATATCACCCCCAGACCGACGGGCAAGCAGAAAGGACTAACCACACCATGGAGCAGTACCTCCGTTGCCTGCTGTTGGCTGTGGAAAAGGAATGGGCGGAAGTGCTATGGATGGTGGAATACGCATACAACAACAACAAGCATTCTGCCATTGGCATGTCTCCTTTCTTTTGCCTCCACGGAAGACACCCTCAAACGACACCTTGGGAAGAACCACAAACCAGTCCCCTGCCCACGGTTCAGGCATACCACGCCAAGCTCTGCGAGCTCTGGCAACAAGCCCGGTTCGAGCTGGCCAAGGCCAAAGACACTTACAAACAGTACGCAGACAGCCACCGGAGGGCGGAACCCGTCTACAAAAAAGGAGATAGGGTATGGCTTTCCATTCGAAACCTCAACATGCATGACCCCAAGAAGCTCTTGCCCCGTTTTGTGGGGCCTTATGTCATTGAGAGGGTGATTAACCAGGTATCCATGAAACTCTCATTGCCTCCTCAGATGAGGATACACCCTGTCTTCCATGTGTCCCTTCTCCGTGCCGTTCACCCTGAGTGCACTGTGTCATCTCCTCCTTCTCCGGTCCTTAGGGACGATCACATTGAGTATGAGGTCCGGGCTATTCTTGACTCCCGTCGTACACGGGGGAGGCTCTTTTACTTGGTGGACTGGAAGGGGTACGGTCCAGAGGAGCGGTCCTGGGAGCCCCTGTCTCATGTGCGTCACGCTTCCCGATTAGTTCGTGCCTTCCATGTCAGTCACCCACTGTGCCCTCGCCCTGCCACCCCTGTTTGAGGCTGCTGTTTTAGGTGGGGGTTCTGTTTTAGGTGGGGGGTACTGTCATGGTTCGGTGGGAGCCACGCCCCTTCCCCCCCCCCCGATTGTGTGTGTGTGTGTGTGTGCTTCCTCATTGATGCAGAATAGTGTTCCTCACTTCCGTATATACAGGTGGTTGGCGGTCCAGTTTCTCAATACCGA